>JACAXG010000075.1:3921239-3991752 GCA_018881555.1 Amblyornis subalaris
GGGGGGGGTGTGACAGGGGTGGGGAGGGGGCACGGCGCCGGCGGTGGGGTGACAGCGGGTTGGGGGGTGGCAGCGCGGCGGGTGGGGCTCTGCTGAGGTGGGAGGAGCTCGCGAGGGTCAAGGGGAGGCCCAAGGGGCTGGCAGTGCGGTGTGTGGGGTTTTGGGGGCCCGCGGGAGTTTTGSGGCGGTGATAAGGCTGGTCGGGGTAGTGTCAGGGGTGGAGGGGGCTCGCGGGGCTGAGGGTGAGTTGTTGGGCGTCTGGGAGTGGGGAAGCAGGGGGTAAGGGGGACAAGGAGGGCTTGGGGGGGTGTCAGGAATTTGGGGGGTTCACAGGGCTGGGGAAGGGGTGTGGGGGGGAGCTTGCCGGGAATTGGGAGGTCGAAGAGCTGGGTGTCAGAGGCTTGGGGCTTACAGAAGTTCTGGGGAGCCTGCACGAGTGGACATGGGGTGTCGGGGGATGTGTGGGTCAAAGGGAGCCCTCAGGGCTTGGGAGGGGGATCAGGGATTGTTGGGGGTGATCCTGCAGGGTCYCTTCCCCACCCTGAGGCCCTGGGAGCTCCTATCCAGCTGTGGGTGCTGGAACTGGTGCTCGGAGGGCAAAGAGCACCCCTGGACCCCAGCCCCAGCAGGGAAGGCTGATCCTGGCCTTCCCCCTGTCCCCACAGATGGCTGGCATGTCGCCTGGCTGTCACCTGGTGCCGGCAGAAGCTGCATGCAGAGCTGAAGATCGGCTCTTTTGGCTTCTTCTGGGCCCAGAACATCAGCCTCAAGTTCCAGCGGGAGCAGCAGACTGTGGTGGGTACCTGGGCGAGAGGTGGTCACTGGAACATGGGCGGGAAGGGTGCTTGCGGTCGCTTCCAGGCTGGCAGCAAGTCCGTGGAGCCACTCTCCTGTTGGGCACCTCCACGGCCGGTGCCAGGCCCTTCCTACCATGGACAGACTTGGTGTTTTGGYTGCTCCTTGCATGATCCCAGGCATTGGGGGTGGAGTGAGAATATTGGGATATTCTCATATCCCAACAACCAGCCAGGTTGTTTCTTCTCTGATYTACCTGTGTGTCCTTACAGGAGATYGACAACGTMTGGATCTCCAGTAAACTGAGCCGAGAGCTGCCGTATGTACCCCCACCCCAGCTCCCTGCCTGCTCCCTTTCGAGGTCTGGCTCACCCCTGGCCCTGCTGGCTGTGGTCCTGTTGCCTTTACATCTTTCTGCCATCCCTGTTTCCCCATGGAATGAGGGAGTGACCCACTCTTTGAGGTGGCAGTGTGTTGTGGGTGCCCATGTGCCTGTCCTGCAGGTCCCTGGGGTGGGGGACATTCCTGGTGACGGGGCCAGGTGTGCCAAGTGCGAGCTCCTGTCAGAGGTGCCTGTGCTGTTGTTCCCCAGGCGCTACTTTGAGCTGTGTTTTGGCGAGGTGCGGATCCGCACGGATCTCCAGAAGSGCCCTGGGTTCCAGCCATCCGTCCCGGAGGCTCCCAGAGAAGCTGATGGAAATGAAAGCAGAACAGACCTKACTCTTAAACCCTCCCTGCTCAGGCTCCTTAGCCAGGTGAGGCACTGGCTTGGTGAGAGGCTGCTGTGGGCTGCGCTGCTGTCGGATATCCCTCACAGCAGCACCTTCCCCCCAGCTCTTTTCCATCCACATGGATTCCATCAACATCATGGTTCTGCACGTGGCCACCTCAGAGTCTCTCTGGCACATCCAGGCCAGCCAGACACGTCTGCTCCTCAATGGCAATGGGAAGAGGTAATGCTGTGCTCATACCCTGCTCTGCTTCCAGGGCAGGGAGGCTCCTCCRACCCCAGCCTGGTGTCTTTCCTCTCTCTGTCCCACTCAGCAGCATCCCATGTCACCTGTGATGTGACACATTAACCTTCTCTGAGTCTGGCCTGGTTCCTTTTCCCATCATGGGAAGCTTGAGTTGTGTGTTCTCCAAATAGCACGGTGTGCATGGAGTTAGGGCATGCTCTGCTTTTGGGAGCACTTGGAGCAGGGACTTGAGATCCTTGTGTCCCACAGGAGAGAGGGCAGGGACTTGTTTTGGCAGCAGCAAGACCCACATCCTCCCTCTGTTCTCTGCTCTCCCCAGCCTGATGTGCGAGGTGAGCCTGACAAAGGTGAACAGCAAAGTCCTCCGGAGCAGCCAGCTGGTGAGTGCTGGAGGAGGGAGAAATTCCACTTGGAGCCTGGGCACTGGCTCTCTGGGACACGCTGAGGACGCATTCCAGAGTGTTCCTGAGGCCAGGCAATGCTGTGAGGTGCTGGGCTCCCAGTGCTCCACCACCAGCACCCGCCGGCAGGGCACTGGGTGACTCCCTGTGTGCTCCTTGCTGTGTCCCCTGTGCACAGGATGACACGTGCCTGGCGGAGCTGGCCTTGGCGCTCTCCCTCTCCCTGGAGATCAGCAGCAGGCGGCGRCTGGTGGGCATCCAGCTCTGCGTCCGGACACTGCAGGCAGAGCTGCACGAGGGGCTGTTCTGCAGCCCCCTCCTGCACCACGTCGCTGCCGGGGCCCAGCGCAGCAGCGTGGGGGAAGAGCCCAGCACAGGTCAGGACAGGGACAGGGACAAGCTTTGGGCACGGCAGAGGGTGACAGCCCCTGTAGTTGCACTGGAGCCAGAGAGATTTGGCTGTGGGATCGCTGTCTCCCGCGCCAGGGTGTGGAAGTTTGGGCAGGTCCTTCCCATGACTCTCTCTGTCCTTCTCCAGGCCTCGTGGAGCCCTCGAAGTCCCTGTCTGTGCTGAGCAGGGACACACTGAAGCTCATCCCCAGGAGGGTGGAGATGAAGCTGGAGAACACCAGCATGGTGCTGTCCATGAACAGCCAGAAGAGGTAAGGAGGCAGGTGGAGGAGGAGCTTATCCTAGTCTGAATTAATGCTGGGGACATGGACCTGGGGACAGCCGTGCTATTCCCTGCTCATCCCTTGSCTCTGCCAGACTGCAGAGAGTGAGTCCTAGAGCCCACCCCAGTGGGAAGAAGTGAGCTTGGCCTGGGGCTGGGCTCCTGGGGACAGAGGAAGGCACGTGAGCTTGTTCTCCAGTAGGACAGCCTGATGGGATGAGAGCACAGGGCTGGGCTGCAGCTGGGCACTGGCTGCTGTGTTTGTCCCTGCYAGTGTGCTGGTCAGGGGATGGTGATGAGAGACAGAGAGATGGAGGACATTACAGTGCAGTTCCCTCCTGGCAGTGACTCCCTGTGTCTTCCAGGCACCTCACCTGGAGCCTGAAGCTGCTGCAGTTTCTATATCAGCGTGAAGAGGAGCAAATCCCGCTGCGCAACTTCACGCCCACCTCAGACCTGGACCAAATGAGTGTAGACCTCCAGCTGGAGGGCAAGTAGCCAGGAGGGCACCCACGGGACAGGGCTGCCATCACTGACCTCTGCCACTCCTCACCCGTGCTCCTTTGTCCCCCTAGATGGCCTTCTCCTGTCCCAGAGCCGCCAGCGCATCGTGTGCCTCAACTCCCTGAAGACCAGAGTGCAGGTGAGCGAGCTCTGGGCACATTCTGTCCTTCGGGGGTGGCTGATTTGGCTCCTGGCATGGGTTTTTTGCCACCTGGCCCTTTCCCTGCTCTAGGTCACAGCCATTGACTTCTCGGCTGCTGTGCAGCTCAACACCTGCATCATCCACTACCGTCACCAAGAGTTTTCTCCCTGGCTGGGCCTGTTGGCACAGGAGTACAGGTGCCGGGCGGTGCCTGTCCCCAGCCAAGGGCACAAGGGAAGGTAAACTTGGCCTCAGCACAGCTGCTGGTATCACAGCTTGTTTCCTCTTGCTGGCCACGCTCTGGCAGGGTGCCTGGGCACTCAGCACCTTATCTGCCCTGTGCACAGCCTGTGGGAGGGAGAGGCTGGTCAGGAGGTGGTCAGGGAGCCCCTGCAGGGAGGACATCCCTCTGGGCTCCCTGCCAGGCTCCGTGGCACACAGCTCCCRGTAACAGCCCATCCCTGCTTGTCCCATGCAGGAGCTATCCCCAGATCCTAGCGCCCATCATGCTGTCTGCCTCGCTGTCCAACGTCAACGTGTCCGTGCAGCTGGGGGACACGCCACCCTTCGCCTTGGGCTTCAGCTCCATCTCTGCAGGTATGGGCTGGCATCAGGGAGGTGCTGGGCTCTCCTTGGGGTCGATGGCTCTGCCAAAGAGGCACGAGGATGGGAATGGGGAGGGCCGTGCTGCTGCTGTGCTTGCCTCTGTGTGTGTGTGTGTGTGTGTGTGTGTGTGTGTGTGTGGCTGGGGGCTGTAGATCTCTGCCTGGTTGTGTTTGGGGTGCCTGTTCTTGGGTGAGCCCTGCTTGCTCTCACCCCCTTCTCTGTGCCCACAGACTACCAGCACCTGCGGCCACAGAGCGTGCACCAGCGAGCAGTGCTGGCCGTGGACCACCTGTGCTGGCGAGTGGGCAACGACTCCCACATCCAGCGTGCCCCCCATCCCCCCAACATGCACGTGTGGGGAGAAGCCCTCATCCTTGACTCCTTCAACCTCCAAGTGAGTGGCGAGCTGAGGGAGCAAGGAGTGGCTTTCAGTCTCCAACTCTCTGTTGGTGGCACAGGGATGTGTGATGGCATGGGGACATCCTGCAGCCTGAGAGTGATCATCATGCTTGTCCTGCAGGGCAGCTACAACCAGCCCTTGGGCATGTCCAGCGCCCAGTCAGATACGCTCTTCCTGGACTGCACCATCCGGGGCTTGCAAGTGGAGTCGTCGGACACCTGCACTGAGTGCCTGGCCAGGGTCCTGCCCCTGTTCTGCCCACAGCCTGGGGGAGCTGAGCTTGCCAAGCAGCCGCCTTCTGCCTCCAGTGAGCCTTGGGGGCTGCTCTGGAAGGTGGATCTGAAGGTGGAGGACGTGAACCTTTTCACGCTCTCGGCCGTAGTGGGTAAGTAGCGTCCCATGCTGATCCCAGATGGCTGTCCTGGAATAACCCTGCAGTCAGAGGAACTTGGCATGTTGTGGTGTGCCTCCTGCGTGCCTCCAGCACTTGCATGCTGTCTCTCCAGGTGCCCTGGAGCTGCGGCTGGACACACTGACCATCATGGGAAGTGCTGAGAGCTGCACGGTCAGCGTCCAGGGCATGGTGCTGGCCTTGGTGAAGAGCATCACTGAGAAGATGCAGCCATGCTGCAAAGCTCCTGCCATCCCCAACCCCGTGGCCAACCTCTCCATGCTCTCTGTCACCTACCACAGCAGCATCCGCTCCCTGGAGGTTGGTTTGGGTGTCAGACCACTGCTTTATCCTGTACTGGGGGTGGATGGGGCAGGGGGAGGATTGGCTGGCACTGAAGGGTCCTGGGGGGGAGAATGGGGCTGTGCTGTGCTGGCCCTGGCAGTGATGTGGTGCCTGCTCGCTCTCTCCGGTGCAGGTGCAGTGCGGCGAGGGGCTGGCGGTGCTGTGGAGCCCACCTGACCACATGCACCTGTACCATCACACCCTGGCCACCCTGCAGTGCCACGAAGCCTTGCGGAGYGCCCTCGGCCACAGGACGCTTCCCTCCCCGCCCCCAGAGAGCCCCGCGTCCCACCCAGCCACCCCTACTGAGTCACCGGGGCCCCTCCAGCCAAAAGGGCCCCCTCCCAAAAGACTCCTGTCCCTGTCCCTGGAGCTGAGCTCCGCCAAGCTGACAGCCTTTGTCTCTGAGGCCAACTACATCAGCCTGGCTGCGGAACGGACCTCAGTGAGCTGGCACGGCGGTGCCCTGCACGGCTACTGCCCCGAGCTGGCCGCCGGCTTCGAYGGACACAGCATCTTCAGCTTCAAAGAGGTGGAGGTGAAGCTGCTGCCGGAGCTGGAGGAGGTCGTCCGGCACCGCGACGCCTTCCCCACCCTGCGCACCCTCCGCAACCGCGGCTGGGCCTTCTCCTTCGCCAGCGTGACCATCGAGTTCCCCTACCAGTACGACTTCTCCCGCACGCTGGACGCTGCCGTGGGCGTGCAGAAGTGGCTGAAGGGCCTGCACCGGCCCGGGCGCCCCACCAGCACAGCCCTGCCCCCAGACCTCCTGCTCAAAGTGACCCACTTCTCCTGGGTCTTCCTGGATGACGTCTTCGAGGTCAAGTTGCGAGACAACTACGAGCTGATGAAGGATGAGAGCAAGGAGAGYGCCAAGCGCCTGCAGCTGCTGGACRCCAAGGTGGCTGCGCTGCGCAAGCAGCACGGGGAGCTGCTGCCTGCCCGCAAGATCGAGGAGCTCTACGCCTCGCTGGAGAAGAAGAACATCGAGATCTACATCCAGCGCTCGCGGCGCCTCTACGCCAACACGCCCATGCGGAGGGCCCTCCTCACCTGGACTCTGGCCCACCTGGAGCTGGTGGCCATGGCCGATGAGTCCTTCCACGGCACGGAGCGTGTGTTGGAGCAGATGAGGAACCTGGATGATGTCAGCCCRTTCCCACCTGAGGGTCTGGAGATGGTCACCCAGTGGTGCCGCATGATGAAGGGCAGCGTTGACAGCTTCTTTGGTGAGTTGCTTCGTGGGAGGGTGTGCTTGGAGGGCAGCACGATGGCTGCGTGGCCTGGGCTGGCACCATGTGATGTATAATCAAGCAGGGAAAACAATTCTTGGATGTTCAAGGGAGTGGGAAGGGAGGGTTCAGAGAGTGGCTCCTACTGTGGTGCAGAGTGGGGGACTGCTTGTCTCTTTGCTGCCCCATCCCTCAGCCTCCCTCCCCCCGCAGTGCGGATCCGTGACTACCCCCGGTACCTGTTTGAGATCCGGAACTGGCAGCTCTCCGGCCGGCTCATCGGAGCYGAGCAGTGCGGCCAGGCCTGCTCCCGGCGCCGCCAGGTCCTGAAGCTGGGGCTGCCCTGGGGGGATGCCACGGTGGAGAGGAACATGCCACCCTTGAAGTTCTACCACGACTTTCACTGTAAGAGCTGGAGGAATGGGGGGCTCCGTGCTGGGCAGGATGTGCAAATGGCTGAGCCAACCTCTGTGTCCCCAGCTGTGATCTCCCAGTACACCATCGTGTGGGGGCCCTGCTGGGACCCGGCCTGGACCCTGATCGGCCAGTGTGTGGATCTCCTCACCAAGCCCTCAGAGGATCCCAGTGCCCCTCTGCCSTGGTGGGACAAGAGCCGCCTCCTCTTCCATGGAGACTGGCACATGGACATTGAACAGGCCAACCTGCACCAGCTGGCCACTGAGGTGGGTGCCGCTGGGATGGGGAACAGAGCATGGCCTGGGGGTCAGCTCACACCTGCCTCTCCTCACACTTATCCTTGCAGGATCCCTACAACACCACAGAGAACATGCACTGGGAGTGGAGCCAACTCTCCTTCCACTGGAAACCCGGGCAGTTTGTCTTCAAGGGCAACCTGGATATCAACGTCCGGACAGCCTCCAAGTGAGTGTGGGGCCAAGAGCACAGAGGGGCCCCACCAGTGCCAGGGGGTCACTGGGATCTCTTTCCACATTCAGATATGACGACTGCTGCTTCCTGCACCTGCCTGACCTGTGCATGACGCTGGACCTGCAGTGGTTGTGCCATGGGAACCCCCACGACCACCACGGTGTGGTGCTGCGCTCCCCCGAGTTCCTGCCTGAGGTGCCAGTGGGGCAGCAGTATGACTCCTACCGTGCCTTCCGCTCCGAGAACCTCAACCTCTCCATCCGGATGGACCTGACACAGCCCAGTAAAGGTGTCTGACAGCGTCCTGGGGATCCCATGGGGACAAGGGGGGTGGGACAGGGCATGCTGGTTTGAATGATCCTTACTGGTCCTGGGTTGGSAGCTGCCCTGTCCCTGCCCCATGGTGCTGGCTGACTGTGGGTATATTCTCAGAGCACTCCCAGCCCCGGATCCTGCTCTACAGCAGCACCCTCCGCTGGATGCAAAATTTTTGGGCCACGTGGACCAGCGTGACACGGCCCATCTGCCGTGGGAAGCTCTTCAACAACATGAAACCTAGCAAGAAGAAGCTGGGGCAGCATTACAAACAGTTGTCGTATACAGCGCTCTTCCCCCGGCTGCAGGTAATTCCCAGGGCTGGGAATCCCRTGTTTCCTCTCTGCTCTGCCCATGCTGGGCTCTCAGCCCCTGCTCTCCGCTCCCTCTCAGGTGCATTACTGGGCCTCCTTTGCCCAGCAGCGGGGRATCCAGGTGGAATGCTGCCAGGGACACATCTTTACTCGTGGCACCCAGCGGCTCATCCCACAAGGTGAGTGGGAGTCCTGCCAGCAGCACYTCCAGGTACAGCAGGCCCCTGGCTGACCGCTGTCCCTGTCCCCCAGCTGGCACGGTGATGCGACGCCTCATTTCGGAGTGGAGCATCACGCAGATGGTGAGTGACCTGAGCGAGGTCACCGTGCACCTCATGGCCTCCACTTGTGATGAGAATGCTGACCACCAGCTCGACACCCTGGTGAAGAAAACCCATCTGCTGAGCCTGTCCTCCCTCACCTACCAGCGGCACAGCAACCGCACGGCTGAGGAGGTACCACTGCAAACACAGGGCGTGGCAGCCTGTGCTGGCCTGGTGGCATCTCCRGGACTAAGGGACCTTGGTTGTTGGGTGCGAAGGGGAAGGCATTTGGCTGGGGAAGAGACAGAACTTCAGGGCCTCTGATCTCCTCCTGAGCACCTGGCTTTGTTCCATCCAGAACATCCCTGKCCTGGGCCCTTGCTGTGGGCTCTGGGGTGGTCCCCCTGGCTCCAGTCCCCATGCTCTGCCTGCAGGGCCTGGCAGGGCTCCCAGCACCTGTGTGCGAGGCCAGTGGACAGGGCTAGGGGTGGCTTTGCCATCCTGAGGCTCTGCCCCTCTGTGCCCAGGAGCTGCCCCTGCGTGATGGGGACGATGGTTTCCACACGCACCAGCTGCACTTGGTGGACCTGCGGGCGTCCTGGACCACCACGAACCGGGACATTGCCTTTGGCCTCTACGACGGCTACAAGAAAGCAGCTGTGCTCAAGCGTAACCTGTCCACAGAGGCCCTGAAGGGGCTGAAGATCGACACACAGCTGCAGGCCAAGAAGCTGAAGCGGGGCTCACTCTCTGCTCACTCCATCCCCGCCAGAGTGACTGCTCCCATCACCAGCGGCCGCCCCGAGAGAGCCTCCTCGGGGGGTGAGCACAGCGGGGAGGGGAGCAAGGGGAAACCCACAGTCCAAAGCAATGCCTGCCTTCACTCTCTACTCCCCAGCCACCTCCCTGCAGCTTTGYACTGACCTTTTCTCCCTCCCCAGGGGCCTACATGCTGCAGAAGCTCATTGAGGAGACGGACAAGTTCGTGGTCTTCACGGAGGAGGAGTCRGGGGCCAGCGAGCAGCTCTGCGGCATCGCTGCCTGCCAGACCGACGACATCTACAACCGCAACTGCCTCATCGAGCTGGTCAACTGCCAGGTACCTGCCTGTCCCCACAGCCTGGCTGTGACGGGGGCTGGGCCTGCCCCAGAAAGGTCAGACCCCTGGGGTCTCTCCCCCCACAGATGGTTCTGCGTGGMGCAGAGACAGAGGGCTGTGTGATCGTGTCTGCTGCGAAGGCACAGCTGCTGCAGTGCCAGCACCACCCCGCCTGGTACGGGGACACGCTGAAGCAGAAGACATCCTGGACCTGCTTGCTGGATGGAATGCAGTACTTTGCCACGACAGAGAGCAGCCCCTCCGAGGGGGAGCACGGGCAGCTCTGGCTGGAGGTGAGCGGCTGGAGGGCTGTGGTTGGGTGAGCTGCATGTTGGACAGGGCAGTGCTGTCAGTGCCCTGGCCAAAGCAGGGAGTGGGGACAGCCAGCAGTGCCTCCTTGGCTCCCCAGGTSAAAAATATTGAGGAGCATCGGCAGCGGAGCCTGGACTCGGTGCAGGAGCTGATGGAGAGCGGGCAGGCAGTGGGGGGCATGGTCAGCACCACCACAGGTACTGCCAGCAGCCCTGGCTGCAACCCCAGTCCCACTCATGTGTGATCCCAAGGCTGGCAGAGCTGAGAGCACCTGGCCTGTCCCTGTGTGGCTCCAGGAGCTGGCTGATCCTCCAAGCCCTGYACCATGGAGTTCCCAACATGCCAGGACATGGCACTCTGACCCTGGTCCCTCTSCCTGTCCCCAGACTGGAATCAGCCCTCGGAAGCGCAGCAGACCCAGCAGGTGCAGAGGATCATCTCTCGCTGCAGCTGCCGCATGTACTACATCAGCTACAGCCACGACATCGACCCCGAGCTGGCCACGCAGATAAAGCCCCCCGAGACTCCTGCCAACCAGGAGAAGGAGGATCTGCTGAAGAAGCAGGAGGGTGGGTGCATCCAGGCAGTGTGCCTTGGGGGGCAGAGCTCTGGCTAACTCCAGGGGTGGTCTGTTTTGGCCCTGCTGAGGTCAGAGGGGTGCATACAGGAGGGGTCCCCAACCCATTTCTGGCCATGCTGAGGCCCCACTTGCCCTTTGTGTCCCTGCAGGAGCTGTGGACACCTTCACACTGATCCACCACGACCTGGAGATCTCCACCAACCCTGCGCAGTATGCCATGATCCTCGACATAGTCAACAACCTGCTGCTGCACGTGGAGCCCAAACGCAAGGTACCCACGTGGCTCCAGGTGTCTGTGTCACTCACTGCACCCAGACAGTCCTCACCTGCCCTATTCCTGTGCCCAGGAGCACAGCGAGAAGAAGCAGCGGGTGCGTTTCCAGCTGGAAATCTCCAGCAACCCCGAGGAGCAGCGCAGCAGCATCCTGCACCTGCAAGAGGCCGTGAGGCAGCACGTGGCCCAGATCCGGCAGCTGGAGAAGCAGATGTACTCCAACATGAAGGTGAGCCCACATCCTTGGCTCCCCAGGATTCCCGCTCCAGGGCAGAGGGTGCTAAGGGTTGTCTGTCCTTCAGTCCTTGAAGGATGACAGCAAAAACGAGATCCTGCTCGACCTGAACCACCGGCTGCAGCAGCAGCTGAGCCAGGAGAAAGCTGACCTGCAGCTGGAGAGTGAGGAGCTGAACATTCTGATCAGGTAGGACAAGGGGGAATGGCTTTAAACTGAGAGTAGGTTTGGATTGGATATTAGGAAGGAATTCTTCACTGGGAAAGTGGTGAGGCACTGGCACAGGTTGCTCAGAGAAGCTGTGGCTGCCCTATCCCTGGAAGTGTTCAAGGCCAGGTTAAATGGGCCTTAAAGCAACCTGGTCTAGTGGAAGGTGTCCAGCCCAAACCATTCTATGATGGCTTCCCCAGCATTGTGTCCCCCTTACTCCAGGGCTCCCACATCCCAGCTCTCCCCTCTGTGCTGCAGGTGCTTCAAGGACTTCCAGCTGCAGCGAGCCAACAAGATGGAGCTGCGAAAGCAGCCGGAGGACGTGAGCGTGGCGCGGAGGACTGAGTTCTACTTCGCCCAGGCGCGCTGGCGCCTGACAGAGGAGGATGGGCAGCTGGGCATCGCCGAGCTGGAGCTCCAGCGCTTCCTCTACAGCAAGGTGGGCACTTGGCCAGTGCTACCCACAGCCCCCAGGCTGGGCACAGGGATGTGGAGGCTGATGGGTTTGTCTGCACAGGTCAACAAGTCTGATGACACGGCTGAGCATCTGCTGGAGCTGGGCTGGGTGACCATGAACAACCTCCTGCCCAACGCTGTGTACAAGGCAAGTGGCAGCTRGGGGAGCAGCCCTGCGTCCTAGGGACCCATGGGTGGCCTGGACAGAGTGGCCTGTCCTCACCSCAGCCACCTGTCCTCTTCCCTGCAGGTGGTGCTGCGTCCCCAGAGCTCCTGCCAGTCTGGCCGGCAGCTGGCACTGAGGATTTTCAGCAAGGTCCGGCCACCCGTGGGAGGCATCTCTATCAAGGAGCATTTTGAGGTGCCAGGGCCGGGCAGGGAGGTGCCAAGGTCTCTGTGGGGCACAGGCAGTGTGTGCCTGGCTCTGACGTGTCTCTCTCCCACAGGTGAACGTGGTACCTCTCACCATCCAGCTCACCCACCAGTTCTTCCACAGAATGATGGGTTTCTTCTTCCCTGGCCGTAATGTGGAGGAGGAGGAGGTGGGGGATGAGGAAGATAAGTCCAAGCTGGTGACAACAGGTGAGAGGCTCATGATCATCCTCCTCTCTGGATATCCTTGAGCAGCTCTGGTTGCACGTCCAGGTTATATTTGTAGGCAGCTGCTCTTGGACCATGCATTGAGGAACAGGGGGGGATGATGGGCAGGTCTGGGTCATGGCTGACCCCCATCTGGACACCTCCACCACCTCCCTCCCTGTTTGCCCCAGGGATCCCCGTGGTGAAGCCGCGGCAGCTGATCGTGGCCGATGACTCACTGGGCCCAGGGAAGGGAGTTGCTCAGGGACTGAATCGGACATCAGGGGTCAGAAGATCATTCCGAAAAGCACCYGAGGTACCTCCTGCTGCCTTGAGGGGGAAATATGGGATAGCCCTGCTGTGGTGCCAGTCTGTTTTCCCTTGGCTGCAGTGCTGGGTAGCCATGTCCTCCCACACTTGCCTGTCTGCTTTTCTCCTGCTCCCTCCCACCATGAGGATTTGCATCCTTTACAACCAGGCGCCTGCATGCTTGGTGTGATCCCTGCAGCATCTCATTTTTCTAACACCATGCCAGAGCAGCTCTCACCTCTCCCTGATGAAGCAATGCAATGGCCTAGTGCCCAGCTGTCCCTTCCCTGCTGGTTCCTGGCTGTGTCCGCTCTCTTTCCCTTCTGCTCATGGCTTCTGYTCTGTCCCCAGCATCCCGTGGATGACATCGACAAGATGAAGGAGCGTGCGGCCATGAACAACTCCTTCATCTACATCAAGATCCCGCAGGTGCCGCTCTGTGTCAGCTACAAGGTGTGGGGCCAGCGGGACAGGGTGTGCTGGGGGTGGCCTGGGGCATCATCCCACACTGCCTGACGCCTCTGTCACACAGGGGGAGAAGAACAGCGTGGACTGGGGCGACCTGAACCTGGTGCTGCCGTGCCTGGARTACCACAACAACACGTGGACGTGGCTGGACTTCGCCATGGCGGTGAAGAGGGACAGCCGCAAAGCCTTGGTGGCACAGGTATGTGGGACCACATCCCTCTTCCCGCTCCAGATGCTGCCGGAGCTGCTCTGCCCAGGATGGAGATGGTAACCCCAGGGTGGGTGGCACGTTCTGCAGAGTGGGAAGCAGCAGCTCTGGCTCAGCAGCTCAGGCTCTCACCCATGCCAAGGGCGCCGGGTGTGGCCATGGGGTGCTGAGCCCCCTGACTCCCGGGGCAGGTGATCAAGGAGAAGCTACGCCTGAAGCCGGCGGCGGGCGCRGAGGCCCGGGGGAAGCTGGAGAACAAATCCGACGGGACCATCCAGCAGCAGGAGGAGGACGAGAAGGCTCGACTGCTCATCGGGCTGAGCGTGGGCGAGAAGAACCCCAGCAAGAAGTCGATCTTTGGCAGGCGCAAATGACGTCAGCACCCGGCAGGCCGGGAAGGGACTGGGGTGCCCCGTGCTCCCCCCTTGGGGGGGCACCCCGAAGGCGCAGGGGGGGCTGCGCTGCTCGGAGGTGCCCAAGGAGGGCTCGGCCACGCGCAGGCCCTCGGCAGCCCCGTCGCTGCGGGGCAGGGGTGGAGCAGCACGGGGATGTGGGGCGCAGGGTGCTCCGGGGCCGCTTTGTGGGGCGCAGAACCCTCGTGCCAAGGGCTCCCGCGAGCTTCCCCCCTCCCTGCTGTGCGGGTGCTGGGCCCAGCCCCTGGGCCTGGTGAAGCAGCAGGATCACTCCAGGCTGGGAAAAAGGGGAACGGGAGAGAGTTTAAATAAAGAGTTTTTAATTTGGAACAGCCAGTGGSTTGTTTCTTGCCTCGCTGTTTACCCTGTAGTGCTGGGCTGGGTGCTGTGCCCCTCTCAGCCCWGCAGCACCCCATTCGTGGGGGCTTCACCCCTTGCCCTTGCCCARGAGTTGCTCAGGGCACCGGTTTTGGGGGCTCAGGACACCCCTGCTTGGCCCTGGGCTCACCCTGTACACTTACCCCMCTC
The DNA here is from genome assembly GCA_018881555.1 of Amblyornis subalaris. Taxonomy (NCBI): domain Eukaryota; kingdom Metazoa; phylum Chordata; class Aves; order Passeriformes; family Ptilonorhynchidae; genus Amblyornis; species Amblyornis subalaris. The sequence continues at coordinate 3,935,157 of JACAXG010000075.1, forward strand.
CAGTCTCTTCTGTGAGCCCTGGGCCGTGCTGGGGCTCAGCAGGGGCTGCAGGCACCCACTCAGGGCTGCAGCACGTGGGGTGCAAAGAGAGGAGGAAAGGTTGAAGGGRGATCCCCGAAGTGTATAAGGGGCGGGTCCCGCAGAGGGACTGGGATCAGCCACAGGGGGGGTCCCGGAGTGGGGGTGGGATCAGTCACGGGTGGGTGAGCAACCCCCAAATGTGTTGGGGGGGTCCCGTAGTGTGTGGGGGGCCGGTCACGGGTGGGTGTCGCGGTGCAAGGGGCAGCGCCGCTGCCGAGCCCCGGGGCCGGGGGTGGTCGCGGCGGGCGGGGCGGGGCGGGGCGGCGGGGTTATGTAAGGCGGCGATTACCGGGGACGGGGCCCGGGGCGCGGCCGGGCGGCGCCGCGATGGGAGCGACGAGCAGCGGCCCCGGCCCGGCCCCGGCCCCGGCCCCGGCCCCGGCCCCGGCGCGGCCCCCCCAGGTGCGTGCGGCGGCATCAGCGCCGGGGATCCCCCCGGGCATCCCCCGCCCCGGGGTCCCCTCGCTGACGCTGTCCCCGGTTCCGCAGGGCCGCGCTGTAGGGTCGTGGGTGCGGGCGCTGCTGAGCCGAGCCGGGTCGGTGCCGGTRCCGGTACCGGTGCCGGTACCGGGGCTCGCCCTGGCCCCGCGGGGCCCCGCCGAGGAGCCGCTGCCCGGGTGGCCGCTGCCGCAGCTCGTCTCGTTGTTCCTGCCGGAGTTCCCCGTCCGCCCCTCCGCCCGCCAGCAGCAGCTCAAGGTGCCGTGCCGGGGCCCCCACCCTCCGAACGGGGTACCGGTGCATCCGAACGGGGTCCCCCACCGTCCTCCCGGGGCGCCCGCGCATCCCGCCCCGGCAGCCCCGGGCGCCCTAACGGGTCCCCTCGCACCCTGTACCGGTGTCCCTGCTCGTCCTACCGGGATTCCTGCACGTTCCTACCGGGGTCCCCGAGCGCCCTAAGCATCTTCCCGAGCCGTCCGTGCATTCCGTGCCGCCATCCCGGCACCGCCGGCTGCCTTACCGAGCTCTCCTCGCACGCTGTGCCGGGTCCCTGCGCATCCTACCGGCGTCCCCGGCCGTCCCACAGGGTCCCCTCCTGTTCCCGCTGGATCCCCGTGTCGAGTCTCTGTGTGTCCTACCGAGGTTCCCCTGCACCCCACCGGAGCGTGGCGTCTCACCGAGGTGCTGCGCGTACTACCGGGGTCCTGTGCGTCCGGTCAGCATCCGCCGCGGCCGTGCTGGGGTCCCCCTGTCCCGGTCCCCCCCTGTTTCTGTGCCCCACACTGGGTCACCATGTATCTTGCTAGGGTCCCTGTTGGGTCCTCCTGGTCCCCATGTGTCCCCACCACCTGCCTTGGGTGCTCTGTGCCCCTCACTTTACCCCATGCACAATCCCCACGGTGAACACTCCAAAAGCATCTCTGTGGAATGCTCAGACCCTATTCCTTCTCCCAGATCCTGGGTTTCGTGGCCAAAGGCTCCTTCGGGACCATCCTCAAAGTGCTGGACTGTGGGCGGGAGAAGGTCTGCGCCGTGAAGGTGGGTGCTGCCCCCGGGGCCAATGGGTGCCCCCAGCTGCCCTTGTCCCCCCAGTGACAGTCCTTCTCCCCCCCAGGTCGTGCCCAAAGTGGAGGTGCTGCGCCGTGACACCCTCAAGCAGTGCAAGGAAGAAGTCAGCATCCAGGTTAGGGGGAGCCCAGGGGGACCGTAGCCCGCGGAGGGATTCAGGGTGGCCACAGGGACATCAGGAGGCCGTGGGGGGATGCGTATGGAAGGTGGCAGAAGCGGGGTCCCCGGCCTCCCTTGGCCCCCGACCCCGGGGGCCGCTCACCCTCTCTGTTTTTGTGTCCCCAGAGACAGGTCAGGCACCCGTTTGTCCACGGGCTGGGGGACAGCTGGCAGGGCCAGCGCCACCTCTTCATCAGTGAGTGACCATCTGCCCGCGGGCTCGCCCCGGCCCCCCCTGCCCGCGCACGTGTCCCCGCCGCCCGCACACGTGTCCYCGCACACGCGCGCGCTCCCCCCGCGCCGCCCGCTGCCCCGTGGGGATGGATCCAGGCGCTTTGGCTGCCGGCTCCCATCTCCCACCCCCAGCCACCGAGGGGATGCGGATGGGGGACCGGCATGGAGACATCCCGCAGCAGGGCAGGGACAAGTGTGGGGCTGAACAAAGCACCCTGGTGCCTGCCTGGCCGTGAGGGCTGTGCCACCCCMGTCCCCGCASAGTTTGCGTGTTCCCAGTGCCTGCGTGACCCCAAGGACCATGTCACTGTGGTACCTCATGTGGCYCCGGGTGTTTTTGTGTTCCCAGTGCTCACATGGCTCGGGTGCCCATGTCACTGTGGTACTTGCATGCTCCCATGCCACCTTACTCATGCCTATSTCCCCTTAGCACGTAACCTGGTGCCCATGTTGCCCTGGTGCTTGTGCCACCTCGGTGCCAGTGTGGTCCAGGTGCTTGTGCCACCTCGCTGCCTGTATAACCCCAGGGTTATCAGGCTTCCCCAGGCTTCCATCACCTCGGTGCATGGTCCAAGTGACCCGCCCTGTGCCCGTGCCACCCCAGTGTCCCTCGTGCCAACCCAGCCAGTCACTAAGGCACGTCCCCTGTCCCGGCAGTGTGCACCTACTGCAGCACCGGGGACCTGCACGCGCTGTGGCGCGCGGCCGGCTGCTTGGCCGAGGCCACCGTCCGCCTGTTCGCCGCCGAGCTGGTGCTGGTGCTGGGTGAGTGACCCACCACGCTGGGGACAGCTGCCACTGTCCCCACCAACGGGGACCTGCAGCGTCAGCCACCCCCRGGGTGGTCAGCTGCCTGCTGGAGGTGGCAGTGGGCACTCTGCTGGGAGGGGACACGTGGCACTGATGGCTCTGTCTTGTCYCCAGTGTACCTCCACGACCTGGGCATCATGCACAGAGATGTGAAGGTGGGTGGCAGTGGGGCTGGGGGGCTGGAGGATGGGGTAGGGGGCTCTCCGAACCCCCGGCATGCAGAGGCCACCTCAGTGCCTGTCTCATTTCAGATGGAGAACATTCTCCTGGATGAGAGAGGTAAGAGCCTGGTGACACTGCCTYGGGGACACCCCATCCGTGGGGACACCCTGTCCACGGGGACACCCTCTCCGTGGGTCCYCACGTGGTGTTTGGTCCCACAGGGCACCTCAAGCTCACCGACTTCGGCCTCTCCCGGTACCTGCAGTGGGGCGAGCGAGCCCACACAATCTGTGGCACCCTGCAGTACATGGGTAAGGGGGCAGTGGGGGGCTGTAGTGGGGGCACGGTCCCCCCAGGCACTCACCCACTTTCCCCACAGCCCCAGAGGTGCTGAGCGGGGGGCCCTACAGCCACGCGGCGGACTGGTGGTCCCTGGGAGTCCTGCTCTTCGCCCTGGCCAGCGGGGAGGTGAGGATCAAAGGATGGGGGGGACAGGGACACCCCAGGGGGACCCCGAATTTGTTTGTGTCCCCCCAGTTCCCTGTGGCGCCGGCGGGGGACCACGTGGCCATGCTGGAACGTGTCAAACAGAGCAGCTACGAGAGCCCACCTGCGTTCAGCCCTGAGCTGTCCCGGCTGCTCGCCGAGGTAACCCTCCTGCCTGGATTTTGGGGTCTCCACTGGCCCCGCGGGCTGGATGCTGAGGTTTCCACTCTCACTGTCCTCTCTCTGTTCGCAGCTGCTGTGCCACAACCCCCTGTACCGCCTGCGCTACCTCCACCACTTCCAGGGCCACCCCTTCTTCCGCGGGGTGGCCTTCGACGCTGACCTGCTGCAGAAGGACCCGGTGGTGGTGGCCGTGGCCCCGCGACCCCCCGAGCAGCCCCCACCCGACCCCGCCACCTTCGCCGACTTCGACTACGACCTCGCCGCCCCTCCGGACCGGCCCTGGCCTGGCTGAGCCACCACGGCTGGGACCCTCGGCATCGCTCAGGGACACCCCCCCCACCCYGGCAGCGGGTCGGACCCTGCTGGGCCGGGTCCCCCAAGGGGTCACCCGGGTACCCCCCAACCTCATCCCCGGGTACCTCAACTCTGTACCTCTCCCCGCGGGAGCAATAAACCCGAGAGCCGCGGGCACTGCTGCGGGTGCTGTCCTGACTCCTGCGGGACCCCCGGGGGAAAGCGGGACCACCGGGGCGGGGGCGCGGGGCTGGATCCCCCTCCCTCGGGGCGGGGCTGGGGCAGGTCTGGGGGACCGTGTAGGATTGGTTCTGTGGGACAGGCGCTGGGGACGCCCCAGGGTCGAGGGGAGCTGGGTCTGTCCCCCCTGTCCGCCGGTCTGTCCGTCGGTCCGTCCCCGAGCCCGGCGTGGCGCGGGCGTGGCCAAGGACGAAACCACGCCCATTTCCCCGCCCACCGTCCCAGATGGCCCCGCCCCAACGGTCGGCCCGCGCGGTGACGCGCGCTCGGCGCAGCCAATCGGAGCCACGCGTAGTTTTCAAACCGGCGGCGCGCGGGCGGCGGCGGAACCGGACCCGGGCCCGAGACCAACCCGACGGGCCCGGAGCCCAGACAGAGATCGGGAGCAACCAGAGCCGAGACCAAGACCAGGAGGGGGGCCGGGCCCGTTCCCGCGCCATGCAGGCCGCCAAGACCCCCGCCGTGAGTGCGGGCCGGGGCTGGGGGTCGGTTTGGATGTTCCGGTGRGGCGGCGGGGCCAGCGCCGGGGGAGGGTGTCCGTGTAGGCGGTGGGTCCGGCGCGGCCCGCAGCGCTCCCGGTATCTGTGTGTGCGTGTGTGTGATGCGGGGAGTTGCCGGTGCTGCCGCCGGTGACCCTCCCGGTTCCCCCCAGGCGCAGAAGCGGCCCCGGCGCACCCCCCTGCAGGAGCTGCAGCTGCAGCCGGGCGCCGACCGGACCAGCCTGACCCCGCTGCTCCGCCGGCTGCGGCTCAAGGTCGGTGTGCGGGGGTAACGAACGGGGCGGGGCGGGTAACGGGAAGGGCCGGGGTTTACCGGAACCGGGGATGCTGGGGGGGGGGTAGATGGTGCTGGGGCAGTGGGAGGACGGGCGTATATACTGGAGTGGGGGAAATGGGGAGACTCGGGCAAACGGCTGCGCGGTGCAGGGGGAAAGGATAGGGCTGCCCTGACCCCCATTTTCCCCCTAAATATCCTGTAGGACCATGACTGYGCCACCCCAGTCTCCTGCACCCGTGGCCCCCGCAGCAGCGTCAMCGCGATGCCTTGCATCCCAGGACCCCCCCGAAGTGCTACCCTGGTCCCCCCCAGCAGCACGGCCCCACTGCCTTGCACCCCGGGGCCCCCCAGCAGCACCACTCTGAAGCCCCCCCGGACCTCCACCCGGGGCCCCAGCACCTTGGAGCTCCCCAGGACTCCCATCCTTAAGCCTGGTGCCTCTGAGGCGCCCAGCAATCCCATCCTTATGCCTGGTGCCTTGGAACCCCCCAGCAGCACCAGCCCAGAGGTCCCTGGCACTCCTATCCCAGTGCCCAGCACACCAGAACCYCCTGACAACACCATGCCAGCCCCTCTGTGCAGCCCAGTCCTGGGGCCCAGCACCCCAGAGCCCCGCTTCAGCACTGTGCCAGCCTCCCTGTGCAGCTCCATCGCTCTGTCCAGCACCCCGGAGCCTCCTAGCAGCACTGCTTCAGTCTCTCTGTGCAGCTCCATCCCAGTGTCCAGCACCCCAGAGTGCCCTGTCAGCACTGTGCCAGTCTCCCTGTGCAGCTCCATCCCAGTGCCCAGCACCCCAGAGTGCCCTGGCAACACCGTGCCAGTGTCCTTGTGCAGCTCCATCCCAGTGCCCAGCACCCCAGAGTGTCCTGGCAGTGCCATTCCAGGCTCCCTGTGCAGCTCCATCCCGGTGTCCAGCACCCCAGAGGCCCCCGAGAGCACTGTGCCAGTCTCCCTGTGCAGCTGCTCCCCAGAGTGCCCTGGCAGTCCTGTGCCAGTCTCCCTGTGCAGCTCCATCCCAGTGCCCAGCACCCCAGAGCCCTCCAGCAGCATCATTCCAGTCCCCCTGTGCAGCTCCATCCTAGGATCCAGCACGCCAGAGCACCCTGGGAACACCATCCCAGTCTCCCTATGTAGCTCCATTCCAGTGTCCAGCACACCAGAGTCCCCCAGGAGCACCGTGCCAGTCTCCCTGTGCAGCTCCATCCCAGTGCCCAGCACCCTGGAGTCCCCTGGCAGCACCACCCCAGGGCTCCCCCACATCATTAGCTCAGTGTCTTGCAMCCCGAACTCCCCAGGCAGCTCCGCTCTACCCCCCTGCAGCTCTGGATCCCCTGGCAATGCCAGCACAGCCTCCTGCACCCCAGGGCCCCCTGGCACCAGCTCCACCCCACAGAAAGCTCCTTTCCACGGGTGGCGAGCAGCACATCCAGAGTTTTCCTGCAGCCCTGTGGCCTCCGAGTCCCCATCTGCAGAGGGGAGTGCTGKTCCTCTGCCTTGCCAAGGCACCCCTGAGGGTGCCGAGTGCTCCGCCCCTGCCCCTCAAGAGCAGAGCCCACCCAGACTCCCTCCCATTGAGGCAAGTAGGTTGGAGCCTGCTGGGTCAGATGCCACTGCCACCCCTGTCAYCTCGCCCGAGTCGACCCTGGGTGCTGTGTCCTGGGTGTTGCCGCTGGTGTGGCTGGAGAAGACCCTCAACACCTCGTTCCTGCTGGAATCCCTGCGGCACAGCCTGCCCCTCCGCAAGCCACAGCAGGATGCTGGCAGCAGTGTCACCCCTGTGCCCACCGCGGTTGCCAGCACCAGCACAACCCCCGTGCCCACTGTGGTCACTGGCACCAGCACGACCCCAGTGCCTGCTGTGGTCACTGGCACCAGCATAACCCCCGTGCCCACCGTGGTTGCCGGCACCAGCACGATCCCAGTGCCCACTATGGTCACCGGCACCAGCATGACTCCCATGTCTGTGGTCGCTGGCACCAGCACGACCCCCATGCCCACCATGGTCGCTGGCACCAGCACGACCCCTGTGCCCACCGTGGTTGCCGGCACCAGCATGACCCCTGTGCCCACCGCAGTCGCCGGTACCAGCACGACCCCAGTGCCCACCACAGCCATTGGCACCAGCATGACCCCAGTGCCCACCATGGCCGYGGGTACCAGCATGACCCCAGTGTTCACCACGGTCACCGGCACCTTCATGACACCCCGGGACGTGTGGGAGAGGAGCATGAACACATCCAGGGGAAGCCTGCCCTGTGCCAAGGACAACGCTGYGGAAACAGACTCGCTGCTCTGGCAGTAAGTATGAGGACATGCCCCCCCACAGGCAGCCATGGCACCCCTGGGCTGTGCCTGCCCCTAAGCCCTCTCTCTGTCCCCAGCTGTCCCCGGGAGCAGCTGAAGACCCTGCCGCGGGCAGAGCTGGAGGGGCGGCTGGAGAGCACCCTCATCATCATCGAAGCCCTCTCGCTCCAGCTGCGTGACTGGCAGGAGAGCCAGCGGCTGCTGCCGGGCGTGGGGCCGGCCGAGCAGAGGGATGCGCTCACACAGACGGACATCACCCACCCCAAAGGGGTAAGAGTCCTCTCCGAGGTGATGCCACCCTGTCCTCCGCAGCCTCGGTGCCRTGACAGTGTCCTTGTGCCTCTGGCAAGACGGTGACCCCGTCTGGGCCGGTGGAGTGGAAGTAAAGCGAGGCTGCCGCATCACGCGCCCGGTGCCGCATTATCACGCCCGGATCAACCCGCTGAGTTTGCTGGATTTGAACCCTCGTGGGGGGAAAAACGTCCCTGGCACATGTGGGGGGAGGATGGGAGGTGTCGTGGCTCTCGCTGGACCCTGGGTGGAGCGGGGCTGGTGCGAAGCCCCCTCTGCTCTGGTGGATGCCCTTAGGAGGAGGAGATCTACCGGCACCTCTACCTCGAGCTGCGGAGGAAAACGGAGGCTCTGCAGCGGCAGCGCGGAGCGGAGCGGGATCTGCGGCGGGAGCTGGAGCTGGCTGCTGCAGGCACGGTGGGTATCACTGGTGATGAGCGTGCCAGGTCTCAGCGTGTGCCCGGTGCTGCCTGTGCCAGCTGCCGGAACACTGGTGTCCCTGTCCCTTCCCCAGAGYGCCTGGAGCAGCCAGTGCCTCCTGTTCCGGGGCCTCGCGGATGCTGCCTTTCAGAGCTTGCAGGATGAGCAGGGAGCCCTCGCGCAGGAGGTGAAGTCCCACACATCCCTCTGGTTCCCCTTGCCCCCTGGGTTTTGGGGGGCCTGTTGGCACACAGGGCAGCTGTACCCGGTGCCTCACGGTGCTGTCCCCTCCTGCAGCGGGAGCAGGTGAAGGCCCTGGTATCCCGGTGCCAGGCTGTGCTGGAGAGTGTTCCCAGCAAGCTGCGGAGCTGCCTGGAGGAGCGGGATGCCATGAGACAGCRAGCGGATGAAGCCCTACGAGCCAAGGAGGAGGTAAGGGGGCAGCTGTTGTGGGATCGAGGCAGTCTCCGCTGTCCTCATGCCTTAGGTGGGGCATCCTGCATCTCTGCCCATCTCTGGAGAGTGAGGGTTTCCCTGGCATCCCAGGGGAAGAAAATCCCAGTGTGGAAGGCAAGAGGTGCTGTGTGATGGAACTCTCTGGATGTTTTTTTGGCACGGGCTGTGTCCCACTGGGAGCAGGAGTGCTAGGCTGACGCAGCATGTAGGGATGGCTCCTGGGAGTTTCCCCTTGTGCTCCAGTGAAGGCTGGAGCAGCATCCTTTCCTCTGCAGGGATATCGCTTCCTGGAGGCTTTCCGTGCCCATGCCAGCGCCCAGATCAGTGCCCGTGACCAGAGCCTGGCCTCCCAGCGAGAGCTGAGCACGCTGCTGGCAGATGCCATCAACCTGCAGGTACTGCTACCCCCAGCTGCCCTCATTGGTTCAGGGGCTTGAAGGGCATCCCCATGTCCTGAGCTTGGGTGATGCTCTGCGATGGGCTTGGGTGCACCAGAGGTTTCCTGGTGCTGCTGCTGGGAAGSTGCTGCAAATTCGGCCTCGGGGCTGGCGCTCGCCTCCCTTCGTGGCCATTAAATGTGGCTTTTCCACCACGGCAGTGCTGACTCATCCCTCCTACCCTACAGACATCCCTGTCTGCCGAGGCTCAGCCTTTCCGGGAATTCATAGATGTCACCTTTGAAAATCTGGAGAAGGAAAGGAGAGCCCTGGATGTGGAGGTGAGGGGTGTCCCGTGGGGGCTCATCCCCTTGCCCCCCTGCCAGTGCTCTGTGACCTGTCCCTGGTCACACAGCAGGGACACAGTGAGCCACGCTGAGCTCTGCCCGGTGCTGTCTCCCTTCCCAGCGGGAGCAGACGAGGGCCCTGGTGTCCCGGTGCCATGCTCTGTTGGAGAACGTGCCCGGCAAGCTGCGGAGCTGCCTGGAGGAGCTGGATGCCACACGGGAACGAGCAGAGGAAGCTCTTCGAGCCAAGGAAGAGGTAGGGATGTGCCTAGTSCTGACTAATGGCTGAGGCACGGGGTGATTCGGGGCACCCCCAGGTGTGAGAACACTCCATGGGGAAGAGCAGCCCAAAGCAAGCTCCCTGTCTCCACAGGCGTCCTGCCAGCTGGAGGAGACCTCGGTGGCCCTGCAGAATGCAGAGGCTCAGCTGGAGCAGCTGACAGTGGCCAACTCACGCCTGGGCACAGGTAGGGGTGGGTGACATGGGGCTGGAGCTGCCCCATCCCCACTGCTCCTGTCTCCCCCGGCTGACAGCTCTGTCGCTTGCAGACCTGAGCACCGTGATGACAAATCTGGCCAGCGTGGAGCAGGAGCGGGATGCGCTGCAGCAGGAGAACGAGAAGCAGTGGGAGGAGATGGCCCAGTGGGTTTGAGCTTTGGTGTCCTGCGCCCCTCCCCACTTCTTACCCCCAAAAACCCAGCACTCCCTGACCCCATCCCATCCCTGCAGGCTGGCGCGGGAGAGGAACAACCTGCAGCAGGAGTGCAAGGAGCTGTGCCAGGAGCTGCGGGAGGCCATCGAGTGCCGGGAGGTAGGAGCCGCCTGACCCCGCCCGCACCGTCACGCGCTGCCGGCCCCCATCACGGCCTCTCCGGGAAAGCTGGCGGATGGCCAGGAGCGGGATTAGCCCTCCTACGGAGGGGGGATGAGCTTGCGAGGGCGGTTGACATCYCGCACGTAGAGCAGCTTTTCATCCTGCCCGGCAGGGATTCCCGGGGAGGGGGCTGGGCAGCTCTTGGAGACAATTTTCCCCTGCAGGCATGGAGCCATCCCCCAGCCTGTCCTGTGTCCCCAGCAAACTGGTTTCCTGGGTTTGGTCTGCTGGAATAAAGCTGCCCCTAATTGGAAACAGCACCCTGAGGCATGGGAGGGTCTGTGCTGGGGGTCCCAATGAATTCCCTTGGGTTTCTGTTTGGATGCTCACGGCTYTGTCCCCCCACCCTGTTACAGTTCCTGGATCAGGAGAACTGCATGTCCCGCACACAGCTGCTGGAGGTGGAGGCCAGGCTGAACTCCACGCAGGCCACGCTGCAGGAGCGCATCCTGCAGCACGAGGAGCTGATGGATTCCCACCAACGCCTGCGGTACTGCCCCACTCACCAGCTCCACTCAAACCCCTCTGTTTTTGGGAAATCAACCCCTTCCTGGGGGGCCAGGGGGGACKTGGGACATGGGACCATGGCCGCAGTCAGTGCTGCCCCAGCCAAGTGTGGTCGTCCAGGCGGGTGGGAGAGGCTGTGGGGAAGCCCAGCACATCCCATCTTGAGGGAAGCTGCCTGAGTCTGTGGGATTTGCACCATTGCTGGTTCATGGTGAAAGGCAGGCACGGGAAACGTCCCCATCCCACATCAAGGAGCGGGAATGCTGCTCCTGCTGAGGCTGATGCCATCCCACAGGGAAGARCAGGTTGCCCTCAGCAAGGAGCTGGAGAGCACCAAGGCCGAGCTCCTCAACTTGCAGACGAAGAGGAACAAAGTTTCCTGGTGCTCCACGGACATCGCAGAGAGCAAGATGAGGCTGCAGGAGCTCGCTGACTGCCTCAAGGCTGCTCTGGAGGAGCAGGTAGGAGCCCTGTGCTGGGGACCAAGGCAACAGGGCATCCTGGTGGGGTCACACACCTGTGACTCCCCATGGCGTAGCCTTGAGCCCCCTGTGCTTGCTGGAGCAGCCACAAGCTGTGCTCCGGTGCTCTGCTCTCCTTCCCCTCTGAAGGATGATGATGATGCTCCATCGAGAAGCAAAGCCTGGACCCCAGGCCCACGGACCCCGGGCTGGCAGACACCACGCCGTGCCTGGACCCCCGCGTTCCGCACCCCGGCGTGCCGCACCCCGCACCGTGCCGGCAGCTCCTTYGTGGGCAGCGTCCTGAAAGCCATGGCAGGGAAAGGTGAGCTGGCACCCCCTCTCTGGCKTTTGGGGTGTCCCAGGATGGGGATCACTCCCTGCCACACTGGGGATGTGCAGGGCTGGGCACAGCTGCTGYTCTCTCCTCTCGCAGATGCCAATGAAGCCACCAGATGTGGGAGTGCGGTTGCCAAGGACAAACTTGCATCCACACCAAAGCCAATAGGTATTAGGGGTGTCACCCTGTCTGGGACGCTGCTCTGAAGCTGCAGGACTGTGGTGCAGAGGGATGAGCAGGAGTGCCTTCCTCTGTGTCCCCTGGGGCTGGTGTTCCCTCTGTGCTGCTCACAAGGCTCTTTCCTGCCTGCAGATCCCGAGGACACTCTGCTGGAGAGTGTGAAGGAGCTGAGAGCTGTGGTCTCCAACCTCGCCATGCTGAGCTCCCGCATCCAGGAGCTGGAGCAGAGCGAGTTCAGGGCGCTGCAGACGGAGATGTGAGTTCAGTGGGGGCTCATGTCAAGGGCTGGGCAAGGACATCACTCTCCTGAGCATGGCCTTTCCTCCAGGCAGCCTGCCTGARTCTGCCCCTTGCCTTAGCCCTGGATTAGACTTCTCCTGCCATGGCTAGATGGGCTTTTTCCAGCTGGCTGGGTGGGATGGTTGTCTTCTCACACCACGGCCCGGTGGGATGCCCAGGAGGGGGCTTGGTACCTGGTGCTGTGCTCGGCTGCCATCCCCACCCGCTCACCACCGTTGTCCTTTCCCAGCTCCGACCTGCAGCTCCGCCTGGAGACGGTGACAGCYGAGAGCCAGGAGAAGGTGGATGCCCAGGCTGCCACCATCGTCAAGCTGAACAAGGCGCTGAGGACCAAGCTCGAGGTGAGCCAGAAGTGGGCCAGTGCTCACCCCAGGGCAGAGCCGAACTGGGACGGGCGCTGATCTAGGACACGGAGAAATCCGGTGATGCCCCATGGGTGCTCCTGGCTCGTCTGACCTCCTCAAACATGAGAAAACCCGCTCCGGGGTGCTGGGGGTGGCCAGGGCTGGGCACTGCCTGACCCTGCTTCTTCCTCACCGGCAGAACGAGAAGGAGCTGCAGGACGTGGTGAAACAGCAGGAAGAGAAGATGTTGCAACTCATCGACAAGAGTGGAGAAGTCACGGTGTGTGATGGGACACGGCTGGGCTGCACTTTGGGGGGCTGCTGGCCACAGGACCCCTCTCAGCATCTCTCCCCCTGCAGAGGCTGAAGGGAGAGGTCTCCCAGCTGAAGCGCTCGCTCCAGCGCGCAGAGACGGAGGCCAAGGTGCTGTGGGAGGAGATGCGGGGGAAGGAGCCCAAGGTGGACACTGCCTACGTCCAGGAGCGGGTCCTGCTGCGGCAGGAGGTGAGGCTGGGGAGCTGCAGGGCTGAGGGCTCCTCATGTCACCCCACCATGGACAAGGAGACCTCTTCAGAGTAGGGACTCCTCTCATCCCGCCCCCCACTCCAGAGATTTCCCCACAGGGATCTCAGCGGGGCTCACTCCTTTTGCAGGTGGATAAACTGCGGCTGCTGCTCCTGGAAAAAGAGGATGAGAATGTGCTGCTCTCTGACAAGTACCTGGAGCAGGTATGGGGAGCCCTGAGGGGCTGCCCTGGCTCCAGCCATAGCATCAGAATGGTTTGGGTTGGAAGGGACCATAAAGGTCATCCAGTTCCAATCCCTCTGACATGGGCAGGAGTCTCCTCTCCCTTCTGGGCTGGAGCACGCTCCTGACAGGCATTTCCTACCACAGGTCCGAGGGCTGGAGCTGAGACTCCATCATGCCCAGAAAGTGCTGAGGACCCACGAGGAGATGCAGGAGAAGATGAAAGAGGTGAGATTTACGGTTCATCACTCACCCTTGCTGTGACTGCAGCAACACCAACCCCCATCCCAAACACTGTCGCTGCTGCTGCTGTCCCCAGGTCCTGTCGGCTATCCCTGAGGTGGCTCTGGGCTGCCAGGAGCTCCAGAGCCTGCTGCGCTACCTGGGCCTGAAGCCAGCCAGCAAGGAAGCTGCCGAGCCGCTATAACCCGTAGCCTGAAACCTTTCCTGTTGTTAATGTTGTAATTATTTATTGAATAAAGTTGCGTTGGCTTTTACCCCGCCTGGTGTGTGCATTCAGGAAGCTCCCGGTGCCGTGGGTGGGGACAACTTGTCCAGCCYGTGCCGGTTGCTCCCGTTCCGTCACGGGGCCGTGGGCACAGCTCCTGCCACCCCACGGCCTCTCCTTGGCGGGGGACACGTCCCCCCCYGCCCGCCAGTGCTTGCTCTCAATAAGGCTCCGCGTTCCCCAGGCTCCCACCCTGCGGCCCCGGCAGCAGCCGGAGTGCCYGGGCTGAGCCAGCTTCCCTCCCCTGCTCCCCGCTCCTCCTCCTGCCCTAGATTCCCTCTGTGCCCCGCTCCGCAGGGGATCGTCTGGATCCTGCACCCCCATCATGGGGCTGYGGGCACGCGCCTGTTGCGTGGGAATCGTTCCAGAGGCTGGATCCTGCACCCCATCRCGGGGATGGTTCCAGAGGCTGGATCCCGCACCCCCGTCACGGGGCTGTGGGCACACGCCTGTTGCTCGGGGATGTTTCCCCCTCCCAGYATGGCTCCAGCACGCAGCATCCCATGGCTCAGCCAGCGCCGGGAGCTCTGCCAGCTCCTGCTCCCAACCCCCTTTGGTCCCCGCTGCTGCAGGGAGAGGGGGCTCCCTTAGGGGCTCCCCGGCTCCCAGCACAGCTCCAACCTCACCTCCCTCCTTCCCTGCTGGGGCAGCTCCTGCGGGATCCCCCTCCTGGTGTTCCTGACCCCGAGGATGCTCCCCACGGCCATGGGGACCACGCGGCACTTCCCTCCCCTGCGATGGCCCAAAATAGCAGCACTCCAACAAGTGCTCTGGTTTTTAATGGCCTGTTTCTCCTGCCCAAGGGGGGGAGAATCACCTTCCCCTGCCCTCTGCCACAGCCCTGCCGCTCTGTGTGGGGCGGGTGCCGTGACACGCCGGCTGCTGGCACCGCTTTACCCGGGAAATGGAGGTGTTTGGGGTTGTGCCTCCAGGTCCTGGGTGCGTGGGTGGCTCGTGGGGAAGCAGCACTCTCTGCTCCCTGGCACTGCCTTCCTCCCTGCTCTGTGACCCTGCTGGGTCGGGTACAGCCCCCTGGGATGCGAGGCTGGCAGTGGGGCCCCCCGGCTCTGGGATGCAGGGARATGTGCTCCCTTCCCTGGATTAGGGCCACACAGGGCGGCTGAGCCTCCTTTTACGGCGGGATTCAGCACAGCAAGGCCCTGGCAGCCGTCCCCGTGAGGCAAGTGGGGACACTGGTATTGTCCCTRTGCCGGCTGCGGGTGGTTTTTTAGGGGGGCTGGTCTCCTGTGAGTGCCCTCACCCTGTCCTGGAGGGTCTGGGACTCAGCGCTGCTGGGGTTTGGCCCCGGTCACAGAGGTGACCCAGCCGGGGTGTCTGGTACAGTAACAGTGGGGTGGCACCCCAGCCTGGGGGTTGGACAGAGGGTCCCCTGGCCCAGAGGTGGTGAGGGGAAGGCCTCTGTTCCTAGTTGGTAGTGGAAATAGGGAGGCACAGCCYGGGGGTGGCACGGATGGGTCACTATCCCTAGTTGGTAGTGGCAATAAGGGGGCACAGTAGGGTCCCCAGCAGCAGCAAGGTGGTGGCAGAGGAGGTCACTGCCCATAACYAAGCAGGGGTGGTGGGACAGAGGGGTCTCCAGCAGCAACTGGAGATGGCACAGTGGAGCGCCTGTGCTGCATGGGGGGCCCTGCCCTTGGCAGGGGGTGACTCAGCTGTGTCCCTGGCCGGTGGCGGGGKGGGCACAGAGGGGTCCCCATCACCAGCAAGGCATTGCAAAGGGGTGGCACAGTGGGGTCCCCAGCCTGGGGTTGCCACCTTGGGGTCGCCAGGGGCGCGGGGGCTGTGGCCGGCGTAGGGGGCACGACCCCGGCGGGGGGGGCTGTGTCCGGCGGGGGGGCGCGGGCGGTGGCGGGGGCGGAGCGGGGCGGGCCGGGGGGCCGGTCCTGCCCGGTGCCGCCCCGCCGGTCACGTAGCTCTGCGGCACCGCAGCCACATTTACCGCGGGGCCGGAGCGCGCAGCCCGCAGTCCGCGCTCGCCGCCGCCGCCCTACACGGTACGGGGGAGCCGGGGGTCGGGGAGAGCCGGGGGGCCGGGGGGAGCTGCCCGGGGGACGGCCGGGGGTCCCGGCAGCGGGAACGGCCAGCCCCGCCGAACCTCCGGGGCGTCTTCGTGCGGCATCCCGGGGGTCGGTGCTGACTGGGGGGCTCCAGGGCAGAGGGACCCCCGGGCATGGGGGTATTGGGAGGCTGGGGAGAGCCAGGAGACTCCCCCTGAGCTGTAGGACCTCGAGCCCCGGCGGTGCCGGCCGGGGGATCGAGCGCTCCGGCTCCCGGGGGCATCACCGGCCCCGCGACGGCGCCAGCCCCGGAGYATCGCCATCCCTGGGGTGCCCCAAACTTCGGGTATCCGCATCCGCGGGTTGTGCCGCTCTGGGGGCTCTCCATCCCCCATTCCCGGGGTATTTCCGTCCCCCCGGTATCACCATCCCCGGCTTATCGCCATTTCCGCCTAATCTCCCCGCGGGCTATTCCTGGCCATGGGGTATCTCCATTTCGGGGGTACCCCAAACCCCGGGTAACTCCAGACCCAGGTAGTGCCTCTCTGGGGTTTCTCTTTCCCCTTTCCCGCGGTATTTCCGCCCCCCCGGTCTCCCCATCCCCGGGCTGTTTCCATCCCCCGCGGGCTRTTCCCAGCCCCGGGGTATCCCCGTCCCGGTCCCCTCGTGTCCTGCGCGGGTCCCCGCGGAGCTGCGCTCCCTCAAGATGGCTGGGCTGGGGGCGGGCTGGCAGGCAGGCAGCAAAATGGCTGGGAGCAGCCCGGCATCCTCCACGATCCCTGCCACGAGGCTTACACAACGTGCCCTGGCCGGTGGGGCCGGGGTGCCAGCCCCGTGGGGGTCCYCGGTCCCCGGGGGAAGGGGCTGCTCGCGGTTTCGGGGTGTCGCCCCGGTGGTGCGTGACTCAGTGCCCATCCGCTCTTAGCCACCGCCACCATGACGCACCAACACCCCGCGCTGACGACCGAGCAGAAGAAGGAGCTGTCGGACATCGCGCTGCGGATCGTGGCCCCGGGGAAGGGCATCCTGGCAGCCGATGAGTCCGTAGGTCAGTTTAGGGGGGGGATTCTGTCCCGCCACCTCTTTTCCCCACGCCGGATGGAGGCTGACGAGGGTGCTGGGTGCCCGCAGGGAGCATGGCCAAGCGCCTCAACCAGATTGGGGTGGAGAACACGGAGGAGAACCGCCGGCTGTACCGCCAGATCCTCTTCAGCGCCGACAGCCGGGTGAAGAAATGCATCGGGGGGGTCATCTTCTTCCACGAGACCATGTACCAGAAGGCTGATGACGGCACCCCCTTCGTCCAGATGATCAAGGATAAGGGCATCGTCGTGGGCATCAAGGTGTGGGGGGTGTCCCAGTGGGGTTGTGGGGTGCTGAGGGTGCTTGAAGGGGGCTGGTGGGGCTCAGCGCTGCCTTCCCCTCATTCCACAGGTGGACAAAGGTGTTGTGCCACTGGCCGGGACAGATGGCGAGACCACCACACAGGGTAGGTATAGCAGAGGCCGTGGGGTTTGGGGCTGCGGGATTTGGGGCTGTGGGGTTTGGGGCCGCGGGGCTGACGCGCTGCCCGGCAGGTCTGGATGGGCTGTGGGAGCGCTGTGCCCAGTACAAGAAGGACGGGGCAGACTTTGCCAAGTGGCGCTGCGTGCTGAAGATCAGCGAGAACACCCCCTCTGCCCTCGCCATCATGGAGAACGCCAACGTCCTGGCCCGCTATGCCAGCATCTGCCAGCAGGTACGTGCCTGGTGCCACCGCCCCTCGGGGTGGGCATTGACCTGTGYGGGCAGCCATTGACCTGTGTGGGCAGGTGCTGCCCCACGGGGGTGGGCACAGATCCGTGAGGCTCAGCACTGCGCCTGTGCAGTGATGATGATCCCTGGGGATCATCCCCAGCAGCTGGACATAACTCGTGGGTTGGGTAACGCCTCACGTGGGTGGACATGGGGCATTGCTTCATGGYGTGGGCATCACCTGTAGGGTCAGGCATCAATCCATGGGGCCAGGCATTCATTGTTATGTGCACCTCACAAACATGGACATTGCACCATGGGGCCAGGAATTGACCCTCCCAGGCTGGACATTCCCCATGGGGCTGGGCATCACCGGCAAGGGTGGGCATTGATCCTCGGGGCTGAGCATCGTTCCCCAGGTCCGGGCATTGTCCCACGTTGCCGTGGGGCTGGGGGATGCCCAGGGACATCACTGTGATGGCATCTGCCTGCTGTTTGCAGAACGGCATCGTGCCCATCGTGGAGCCAGAGATCCTGCCCGATGGTGACCACGACCTCAAGCGGTGCCAGTACGTGACGGAGAAGGTGAGTAGTGGGGTGGCAGCAGGGTGGGCACCGTGCTGTGTCGTGCCATGCCAGGGGACTCCACGCTGCCCGTCCTCCCCAGGTGCTGGCAGCTGTCTACAAGGCACTGAGCGACCACCACGTCTACCTGGAGGGGACCCTGCTGAAGCCCAACATGGTGACCCCCGGGCACTCCTGCCCCACCAAGTACAGTCCGGAGGAGATCGCCATGGCCACTGTCACCGCTCTGCGCCGCACTGTGCCCCCAGCCGTGCCAGGTACCGGCCCCGGGACGTGGCAGGGACCAGGAGGGGGATGCCCTGTGTCCCTCCTGGTGGCATAACCCTTCTCTCCACAGGTGTCACCTTCCTGTCTGGGGGTCAGAGTGAGGAGGAGGCTTCCATCAACCTCAACGCCATCAACACGTGCCCGCTGGTGCGGCCATGGGCCCTCACCTTCTCCTACGGGCGGGCGCTGCAGGCATCGGCGCTCAGCGCCTGGCGCGGGCAGAAGGACAACGCTGACGCTGCCACCGAGGAGTTTGTCAAGCGTGCAGAGGTGATGGGGGTGGCCCTCCTGGAGGGGYGTGCTGAGGGCTCTGTGCCTTGGGGTGGTGGGGACGCTGGGGGCTGTGTCACCATGGAGTTGTAGGGACACTTAAGGGTTCTGTCACCATGGGGTGATGGGGACACCAAGGGCTGTGTGCCCGTGGGAGGAGGGATGGCTGAGGACCATGTCCCACAGGGTGACAGGAGACACCAAGGGCTGTGTGCCATGGGACAAGGGATGCCAAGGACCGTGGTCTCCATGTCTGGGGGGGACAGTGAGGGCTGTGTCCCCATAAGGGAATGGAGGGTGCCGAGGGCCAAATCCCTGTGGGATGATGTGGGGACACCAAGGGCTCTGTCACTGTGGGAGTGGGATGCCAAGGACTGTGCCCCCACGAGCTGGGGTTCCCTGGGTGACACCCCAGAGGTTCCACTGACATTTCCTTCCCCTGCAGGTGAACGGGCTGGCAGCGCTGGGCAAGTACGAGGGCAGCGGGGACGACTCGGGGGCCGCCGGGCAGTCCCTCTACGTGGCCAACCACGCGTACTGAGCCCCGGCCGGGCACCCCACCGGCCCCGGCCCCCGCCCCGGCCCCCTCCCYGCCACCGCTCACACCCCGCTTCCACCCCAGCCACCCAGGGGAGCCGCCACGCGGGGAGGGGAAGGGGGGAGCGCCCCGCGGGCCGGCCCCACGCCGCGYCCGCAGATGGAACGAGGGGTCCGGGTCAGCCGGGCCCCGGGGGGAGCCACCCGGGGGCCCCTTTGGCCGGGGGCTCCGGCCGGGCCGTGAGGGGAGGAGGGCAGGCCGCGTGGGAGGCAGGAGGGGAGGCCTGGGGGTGCCCCTGCCCTGCCGTAGCTTTGCAGTCCTGGTCGCTGCCGCCCTTGGGGCGCCTGTGTTGTGTTCGCCATGTGCACCCCGTGTACCAAATAGCCTAACAACGAATAAATGGTAGAGACAGCGCCGTGCCTCCTCTTTGCTCGCCGCGGGGCACCCGGGAGCTCTGTGAATCCCCATCTCGGGCTGTCCGGTCCCTCCGCCCGCTCSGGGCATCACCGGCAGCGTGTTGTGCTCCCTCACGCACTGAGTTGCGCTGCGTCTCAGCCCTCCCGGACACATCGTGAGGCTCTGTGAGCTTGGCAGGAGGTGGGCGGGCTCTCCCTAAGGGCCATGGGGCGGGTGAGAAGCCTCTGTCTCCCCCTCGCCTCTCCCGGTCCCGATACTCGGTGCTGCCCCGGTGCCCGCCGCGCTTCCCCTCCCCCGCGGCGGCGCCGCCACGTGTCCCTCCGCGGCACTCGTAGAGGCCAAAGCCCGCCTCCTCACGGCCGGTTCGCACTCTGATTGGTTCTACTTCCCGCCCGTCATTGCCGCAGAGCGGCGCACGCCGCGCGTATTGGCTGCCTTAGGTATTGCGAGCTCTGATTGGTTGGTCTGAGCGCAGGAGACTCCCTCCCCGGCTGGGCCGGGAAGTGAAGATGGTGGCGGCGGCGGCGGCGATGGCGGCGGATGAAGCAGGTACCGGCGGATCTGGATGCTTGCTGCTTACTCACTGTCCCCCGGCCCCAGTCCCCCGGCTCCGGTCCTCGGGGAGCCGGACCGGTGCTGAGCACTGTCCCTGCAGAGCGGGCGCGGGGCCGGCGCGCCGCCCTGTCCTTCGCGACCATCGCCGTGGTGCTGGGGCTGCCGCTGTGGTGGAAAACGACCGAGACCTACCGCGCCGCCCTGCCCTACGCCGACATCGACGGGCTGGGCCAGCAGCCGGTGAGCGCCGGGCGGGCCCGGGGGCGGCGGGCCCGGGGGCTCGGGGGCCCGGGCTGACGCTGCCCCTGTGCAGGTTCAGCTGGTGGTGCCCATCGCCGTGGTGTTCGGCCCGGGGTCGGTGCCCGGGGACCTGCCGAGGTTGCTGCCCTTCAAGGACGTGCAGGAGATGGAGATTTCCGTGAACCGTGAGAAACCCCCTGGCTGTCCCTGCCCCTTCTGTCCCTCCCCGTCCTTCCCCGAGGGGGTCCCTACCTGCCCGTGGCTTCTCTTTCCAGCAGCCCGGAGCTCCCGCGACCCTAAACCCACATTCACCAGCATCATTCTGCCCTGAGCTGGCAGTACAGAGAGCAGTGGGGGGACAGCAAGGTCCCCAGGGTGATGCAGGGAAGGGAGCAGCCCCACTGGTGGAGCCCACAGAGGGTAGGATGTGCCTGCCTGAGACTGTCTTGCTACCAGTGTGGACCAGTAATGCCTCATGCCATGGTGGTTCACCCTGCCAGTGCCCAAAGGAGCTCGTGGCATGTGTCCCCCTGGGGCTGTCCCTTGTCCCTGTGAGCACCAGGCTCCTGTGAGGGGCTTGGGATCAGCAGATACACTCAGGGTTTGTCCCCCCGCAGTGAGAACCAGCGTCACATCCCGCTACGAGATGCTCTATCGCAGCACCACGGCTCAGGAGGAGGCAGCGCTGGCTGCAGCGACTGCACGAGGTATTGGAGCAGGGAATTGCTGGGGAGATCCTCTTCCCAAGGCTGGCTGAGCGGAGAACACGCTTTGGGATTGGAGTGAAATTCCCAACCCTGCCAATGCCTCCGTCTTCCCCAGAGGCTGACGCCGCTCTGCACCCGCTGCAGGATGCCACGTTGGGCTCTCTGACCATGTACGTGGTCCCTGAAACCTCCTCTCTCCTGCCTCAGGTAGGGAGCAGCACCCTGTGGTGCCAGTCTTTGTGTGCTTCACCCCTGGGAGGTGGCACTGTGGTGATCTCAGGGTGCTGCTCCCAGCCCTCACCCCTGCCCCGTCCCCAGGGCATCAATGTCTATGTGGGGAAGCACCGCAGCGCCCTGGTGAGGGCTGTGGGGAGCCTGGCTGCCCTGCAGGCCCGGCTCCGGGAGGTGACACAAGTGATGTCCTTCACGGCCAGCTCCATTGCCGCTGCCCTCTCGGACCGTGTGCCCGATGGCCAGCTCAGCCCTGACGCACGGCGGTACCTGAAATCCAGCCTGGGTATGGATGTGCTCTCCAGCCCTGTTCCCTGACCTCGGGAAAGCCTTCTGTCCCTTGGGGACATCCCATTCCTGCTCTACTCGTAGCACCCCTGGGTGTCTTCTGGGCTAACACATGCCTTTGCTTGTGGTGGTTGCTCTGGGCCAAAGTTGAGCTGTGATTGCTGTGTTGGTGTGACCCCTCATTGGGGTGGACCAGGGAGGAGGGGACAGGTCCTGCTGCTGTTAGGAGCTCTGTCACGGCCTCAGTTCCTCACAGGCTGTGGGTCCTTGCAGGGTACGAGATCACCTTCAGCCTGCTGAACCCCGACCCCAAGTCCCACACYGTGGACTGGGACATCGAGGGGGCCGTGAACCGCTACGTGAAGCCCGTGCTGGACAAACTGAGCTTGGTGGCCAATTTTTCTGTGGACTCCCAGGTGAGGGCTGGGAGAGATTGTGAGGAAAACCCAGCCCTGGCCTCCCTGGGTGCCCCGGGACGTGCTTCTCTGCCAGCAACGTGTCCCTTGTGTGCCTGCAGATCCTGTACTACGCTGTGCTAGGAGTGACACCACGCTATGACAAGGAGTCCTCCAGCTTCCTCCTGAGTGCTCACAGCCTCCCGCACGTCATCAACCCCGTGGAGGCCCGGCTGGGTGAGCACTGTGCTGGTGGCTCACTGGGAGCTGGCTCATGRGACCAGGCTCTGCTGAGGGAGAGGGGACAGCTGTGCCTGTGGACAGTGTCCTTTTTCTCCTGCCAGCCMCATGTGAGACCTGCTGGGGTGGCTGTGAAGGAGGAGCTGGGCTGTGGGCTGCTCTCGCTGTCCCTGCCAGCCAGGAGAGTTCTGTGACTCTGTCCCACTGCAGGCTCCAGTGCTGCCTCACTCTACCCCGTGCTGAACTTCCTGCTGTATGTGCCAGAGCGCTCCCACTCCCCCCTGTACATCCAGGACAAGGATGGAGCCCCAGTGAGCACCAACGCCTTCCACAGCCCCCGCTGGGGTGGCATCATGGTACAGGACAAGGCAGTGGCTCCCTATTCCCAGCTGGTGACCCTGTCAGCCTCGAGGCCCTGGCTGTGTCTCACTGACACATTCTGCAGGTTTACAACGTTGAAGCCCCTGCTTCCCCCCAAGCCTYCCTCCCTCTGCATGTGGACGTGGACATGGCACGAGTGATGGAGGTTTTCCTGGCCCAGCTCCGGTGAGGATGCTCTCTTCCCTCCCCAGGCCTCTGTGGAAATCAGTGGGGTCAGAACAGGGTGTACCCAAACAGCTTGTTCACTCCTCCCTCTGTGGGCTCTGGGAGGTTGAGGGTGGCTTTTTGTGGCCTTTGAGGTGCTGGCTASTGGCCATCACTGCTCTGTGGTCAGGGGTGCTGGCATATCTCCCATCTCTGAGCCAAGCCTCCTACCTGAGTTCTGCCACACATCCAGGAGGCAGTTAGGCAGAATTGGGACTAAATGCAGCAGGGAAGAAGAGCAGGGAGCTCACGGGAACGCAGGCTTGTGTTGCGGGCTGGGATTATCCCTTCTACTCCCAGGTTACTCTTTGGGCTGTCTCGGGAAGAGGTGCCCCCCAAGTTCCTGCTGGAAAGCCCAGGGAAYGAGGGGCTGGCTGACTGGGAGCTGGACCACCTGCTCTGGGCCCACACTGTGGAGAACGTTGCCACTGTGTCCACCACCCTGACCTCACTGGCGCAGCTCCTGGACAAGATTGGGAACATCGTCATCAAGGACGATGTTGCCTCTGAGGTAGGGCTGGGGCACCCTGAGGTGGGGAGTGGAAGGGGCTGCGTGACCCTGTGGCCTTCCCTGGCCAGGACTRACACTTGGTGTTGTTCCCACACAGGTGTACCGGGCAGTGGCCTCAGTCCAGAGCGCTGTGGCCAAGCTGTCCCTGGGCCACCTGCACTCGGCTTTCCAGGCCAGCAAGGAGGCTGTCACCTCCTCGGAAAGGGCCTTCTTTGACCCATCTCTCCTCCATCTCCTCTACTTCCCTGACGACCAGAAATTTGCCATCTACATCCCGCTCTTCCTGCCCATGGCTGTCCCCATTCTCCTATCCCTGGCCAAGATTGTCCGGGAGACCAGGCAGCGTAAGAAGGAGCCCACCAAGATGGACTGAGCAATGGTGCCCTGGCTTGGGGCTGTCCCCACTTCGTGGGATGTTGTCACAGACTCATGGCCCAGGAAGCTGTCCCGGAACAGCGTCAGGGCCAGGCCTGGCAGCTTGGCTTGGGTCTGCCAAGGATGCAGGAGTGGGAAGAGGGGCTGCTTTGGGAGGTGGAAAGGGGTCTCAATCTGGGTGCTGAGCCCTCCTGCACCCAGAAGGGCAGAGAGGGGAGGGAGAGGGCTGCCTGTGTACCCCGTGCCCGGTGCTGTGTTCAGAACAAGCTGCTGTGTAAATAAAGAACCCCCCATCGTGTGGGGGGCTGGCGAGGGGCTTTGTGAACTTGTGTTTGCCCTCTGGGGGTACCTATTGCCCTGCCTTCCCCTGGCCCAGCTTTCCTGCCACTCCTCCATTGCTTTATAGGGTCTGGCTCCTGGTTTATGGTTATTCAGACAGAAATACTTAGTCGGGGAGTGGGACACTTCCTGGGGGGCAGTTAATGGAGCCCATCCCATTGATGGGCGCAGAGCCGCCGGGGGCAGCCCCACCTTAGCGGGGTCCCTCTCCTCCTTTGTGTGTCGGTCCGGGAGACCGGCTGGTGTCCCTGTGCTCTCCGGGCCCGGTGTGGGGTCTGTCCCCACCTCACCTGGCGGGCTGACCCCCATGGCAGGGGGTTCTCGGGGGGGGCGGGGGGGGAGCCGCATCTCCTCCAGCAGGAAGGGTTCGCCCCGGCGGCAGCCGGGGAGCCGCGTTGGCCCCGTCCCCTCGTTCCTCCGCCTTCCCGCGGAGCCGGGCGGCGCTGCGCGGGCGGGGGCGGGCCGGGGGCGGTGATGGCGATGCCCCTCCCGGTGCGGCGGCGCGCAGCGGGGCCGGGGCCGCTCACACCGGCGGCGGCGGCGGCGGCGGAGGGGCCATGAAGGTGAAGAAGAGCGGCGGGGCCGGGGCGGCGGCGGCCAGGACCGAGGAGGAGCTGGGCCGAAAGGCGCTCATCGGGCCCGACGACGTGCTGGGGCTGCAGCGGGTCACCAGCGGTGCGTGCCGGGCAGCGGCCGGGGGGGGCACCGGGCAGCGCGGCGGGCGCAGGGCACGGGRACCGTGTCCCCGTCGGGCTTTTCCCGGGGGAAAAAGGGGCAGGCGGTCCCCTCCCCGCGGGAGCTGACCTGGGAGGAAAGGGAGAGCCGGTTTCCCCTCCGGGGGGAAAAAGGGGAGCCGATGCCCCCTTCCCGGGGGACGAGGAGTGGAGATGCAGCACCGCAGGGGACAGGGTCCGCGCCGGGGACGTGGCACCCCGTGAGTCTGCTACCAGCGAAGGACCAGCCGGTCCCCYGGGGGATGCCCGGAGCTGGGGATGCAGCCCCCCAAATCTGGTCGGAGGTCGGTGGTGGGATGCTCGTCTCTGCTCTCTCCATCATCCCTTCCCTGTGTCTGTGCCCCAAATGCAGCCCCCACACCCCCTGCCCGCGGCAATGGGGCAGGCTGGATCCCTGGCCACAGAATGGGGGGGCTTCACAGCAGCCCCCCCCCAGTGTCCCCCTCTCTAGTATAGCACCCCTGCTCCTGAGGGCATCCTGGCGGCTGGAAAGTGGGAATGTGTGGCTGGAGGGTCTCTTGTGCTTGGCAGAGAGCTCAGGGCAGCAGCACACAGGGCTGGGGGAAGGCCAGGACAAGGGGGAATGGCTTCACACRGATAGAGGGCAGGTTTAGATTAGATTTTAGGGAGAAATTCCTCCCTGTGAGAGTGGTGGGGCCCTGGCACAGGTTGCCCAGAGAAGCTGTGGCTGCCCCATCCCTGGAAGTGTCCAAGATGAGGTTGGATGGGGCTTGGAGCAACCTCGGCTGGGGGAAGGTGTCCCTGCCCATGGCAGGGGTTCGAACCAGATGGTTCCGTGGTATTGCATGTGCCTCAGGCCAGTCTGGCCTCAGCGATGCCCAGGGACATTCTGCTGTGGTGTCCCAAAAAGGCCTTTTTCCGTGGCCTGGGACCTTTGGGTTGTCTCTCTGTGCTGTCAGGTTGGGCAGAGGGAGAAGGCTCCATCACGGCGGAGGGGGCTGGCCTGCAGTCCGGCTGTGCTCCCTGCGCCTCTCAGCGCTCTCGATGTGGCCTCAAAGCCACTTCTGTGTCGCAGGCTGGGGCTGCGACGAGCCCCCGGGAGRAAGGATGCGGCTGTGGGTGCTGGTGCGTGCAGGCAGCCCCGTGGGGCTGCTGTGTGAGCAGGAAGGGAGGAGGACAGCCCGCCAGGGACTCATGTGAGCCCTCGGGAAGGGCTTACAGAGGCTCCTCCGAGAGGGGCTGCTGCTGCTGGGGGCCCTTGGGTCCCCTTCTCTGAGCTGAGCTGCTCTGCTGGTGCAGCTGCATGATTCACTGCCCWGGCCCAGAAATCCCCTGGCTGTAGCAGGCAGAGCCATGCAGCAGGCACTGAAGCGTCCTGCCAGCATCCTCAGCTGGATGGGGAATCCAGGCAATGGCTGTGTTGAGCGCTGTGTGCTCACTTCATGGTGTCTCTGCCCTCGCCAGGGCTCTCTGGAGGGGACAGGGCCACCCCACACCCTCGCTCTCACCTCGTGTGGCATCCGTGTGGATGGATGGTGCATGCTCTTGGTAAGCTCCTGCATTCCCAAGGAGCAGGGAAGGCTGAGCTGATCACCCCGGCTTTGGAGCAGAGCTGGTTGTTGTCTGCCTCTTCTAACCCCGGGTCAGAGTGCTCTGGAGCACAGGCAAGATGTGAAATGCATGAAAATGGTTTGTTCMCCTCCTGCTATGAGACTTGCTGGTACCAGGGGAGCAGATGGGTCATGCTAAACAGAGCCAGTCACTGTGTTGATGTCCCAGGTTTACCATGTGAAGTGCTTCCTGTCCTGCTGGATATGTGGGAGCCAGGAAATGCTCTCCACACCTGAAACCCTCGGTGTGAATTTGAGGATACAGGTAAACAATTCATCCACGTTGAGCATATTGTATCTTATCCCCCAGCAATACTTTGCAGCTCCCCTTCTTGAGTTCAGTTTTCCACCTGGTTGGTTTAAGAGAGAGCGAAGAACATTTTTCGGATCTTTCAACACCTAATGATTATTTGGGGCATTCTGTGACCTTTGCTCCTTTCTATGCCCTTAAAAATAGATGACCAAAACTGCCAATGTGAAACTGTTCCACTCTTGTGCTCCAAACAGGGGAGGAGGAATGACCAGRCTGTGGGACAAAAGTTCATGGCTGCCCCAACCTTTTGGGCATCCTGAGCCGGGGTGAGACACCACACCCTGTTGCAGCAATTCTGTCTTTGACACTTTGAAGTTGAAGGAGGAGTTGGTGGTGGGGCTGCGACAGAAATGTCCCGGTGCCCTGGATGTCCTTTGTTGTTCCAGATAGAGGATAATCCATCTTTATCCAAACTCGTGGGCCAGTAGCACGGCAGCTCACACTGTCGGGGGACTGCATTAAGCTGTGTCCTGCCCGGGCACCTGGGGAGGGCTGGCCAAGTTTCAGCATTRCTCCATCCGCCAAAGCCCGGGAGGGCTTGGTACCACAGGAAGGTGTGTGTTTTGGGAATGCTCACACCAGGAGTAGCCTGTGTGTTTCTGAACAGCCTTCCAGGTTGTGTGAGGAGATGTGGAATACCGGCTGTAGCACAGGGTGGTTTGGAAGGGACCTTAAAGACCGTCTCGTTCCAACTCCCTCCCCAAGAGCAGGGACACCTTCCACTAGCCCAGGTTGCGCCAAGCCTCATCCAACCTGTCCCTGAACGCTTCCAGGGATGGGGCAGCCACAGCTGCTCTGTCCAACCTGTGCCAGGGAAGAATTTCTCCCTAATAATCTTTCCATCAGGCAGCACAGCTGGGCTTTGCTYTCCCAGTAGGTGCAGCTGACCGAGCGTGAGCTGGCTGGGCTGGGAGGGTCACGGTGCAGGATGTGGCTCTGTGGGCAGCCACAGGAGCCAGCTGGGCTCTGCTCCTAATGTGCTTCTAATAAGCTTAACTGGGGAGTTGTGTGAACTGCCCTGCACGTTCCGCATCCTTCCAATGTTAAATTCCCGGGTGGCTCCAGGCCCGCAACATTTCCAGGCATGCCACGGTCCAGCCTGACGGATCTGGGATGCTGCCCTGGGATATCTGGGCCTTTTGGCCAGGCTGGCTGTGGCTCTGCTCCAGCTGGATCAGGTGTAAGGCGAGAGAACCATTTCCTTTGCAATTAGYAAGATTTGTCACTCGCTCACACAACTGTGGTTGGAAAAAGCGGAAAAACCTCATGACGTGATTAATTTAAGATTAGCAAAGGAGTGGGGCAGAGCTCAGTTCAAATTGCAATTAATTACTGGAGCAGCCAGAGGATCAGAGGAGTCAGATACGTAAGGAAAGACAAGCTCCAGCCTCTGAGGCTGCCCTGCTTATCACCTGCACACTTTGCCTGTAATACTGGATCAAATCTTACATTTTAAGTTTTAGTCTAAAGCCAATTTTATTTTAGCAAACTAAGGGGTTAAATCATTGGTTGCATGCTTGGAAACAATTTCAAAAAAACCCTAAAAATAAGGAACGCATAATCATTTCTGAAAGTAATCTCTTCCTCGAGCTGTCGCTGGGGATTTCTCTGAGACTTCTCTAGGCAGCTTTAGCTAAAGGCCAGCTTGGCACAGGGCTGCCTCAGTGGGTCAGGCAGGGCAGACCCTTCTAGAGGCACTTTCATACCAAGTTTCCTGCAATCAGTTAAAGAAAAAAACCAAATAAACCATTTCCCTGCCCTCTGCCTCAGCAGTGCGAGTCCTGTAAAGCTAAACCAGCCAGGATCCAGGATCAAATCCATTTCTAAATCCATGGGGTTTGGATAAGCAAGGAGGGAGGGAGGCACTAACAGGAATGTGAGGCAGATGTGCATGAATCCATCTTCAAAGCCGCTCCTGGACCATGACTTCCCTCCCCAGTTAATTGGGAGAGTGTATTTTATTAGGAGCTCTGAGGAGCTGCGGGTGTCCGTGGGGAGGTCAGTGAATCACTGTTCTGCCCTGTCCAGGCCTGTGATGTGTGGATGTGTTTTGATTTCTTGCTGCAGAGCCATATCCCAGAGCTGTGCCAAGCTGCCCTCCCCACGACCCTTCCCTCAGCATCCCACACAGGCTGTGAGCCTTTCCAGGGCTCCGTGATGCCGCGTGGCTCGGGCTGTTGTGTGGATGGAGGGTGTTTTCCGAAGTCTCACGGTACAATAAGAGCTGTTAGGATTCCCAGGGGCAGCACACACAGCGTGTATGGTGTGGGATTCCTCCTTCTCACGGGGCTGTGGGTTTGGGCCATCCCTGATGGAAATGGCAAAGGGAAGAGGAAAGCTTGAGGGAGTCGGCCTGGGGGTCTGGGCAGGGCTTGGCTTTGGCTCAGTCCCGTGTGAGGCCAAAAATAGCCGGTTTAGTTAATGTTGTGCACGTGGTTTCAGACTTTGAGTGCAATCAGCGTGAAAAGGGGGCAGRGGAAAGTGTTTGGATGCCTTGGAAATGGGGGAAGAGCAGCTCCATCCATGGGCTGCGGGGCTGTGATCAAATTAATTGTGAGAGGGTGAAGTCTGGAAAGCTCTAGCTAAAAAAAAAAAAGAAAAAAGCATTGAGCAGGCTGCCACAAAAATCCGAGCCGGGTGAGCTGTGCAGTAGGACTTGGCACCTGAGGGGCTCTGGGGACCTCTGGAAGTGCCCCAGCTCRGAACCTTCTGGCCTAAACCCCTCTGCTTCCCTCACAGTAAATGTGCTGCTGTGGAAAAATCCCTGTGGGATCCTTCTGGTGYAGGATTTTCCCTCTGGGGCATTGCAGCAGCCTAATTCCAGAGCTAGGTCAGAGGGCAGCTGCCTCCCTCCTTGTGCAACCCCCCTGGCCTTTGGTTGTCCCAACCCCATGGAGTAGATCCTGTTTCCTGGCTGGCTTGGTTTTAGAGGACTTGAACTGCTGAGGCAGAGGCCAGGGAAATGGTTTATTTTTTGCTTTAACTGAACTCAGGTTGTCTGGGCAGGTGTATCAATAGCACCTGAAACCTGCCCTGCCTTCACCTCAGGTCCTGCTCCGTGTCCTGCATCACCTCCCGGTGTCTTCGTGGGTTCTGGGCTATTTTTGCTTCCTCCTGAGACTCTTCAATCTGATAATCTCCTAATCTCCAGCTCCTGGCAATTCCTCTGCAGTTGTCTTGGCTTTATACCTGGCTTATGTCTTGGGAGTTGGCTTCAAAATAGCTCCTGACCTTGTGGGTTAATGCATGTTAGGAAATAGGCCTGCATAGCTACAGGAGCCTCCTCACCCATTCCCTAAATTGTTGTTGTTGCCTGTGTTGGGGAGAGAAATTCCTGTTCCAAGTCACTGCTGTTGCATCAGTCTCTTGTGCAGCATCCTCCTGATTTACACCCGTTTCCAGGACCACATTTCCAGTTTTTTTTTACCCCGGGTGCACTCTGCTTTCCTTTGTGGGCTCTCAGGGCCTTAAAATAGGAGCTGCCCCATCTGAGATTAGACTCTGATGAGCACAGAAATATCCCTGGTGTCTGTGAGAGGGGACACGTGCTCTCTCCTGATTGCAGGGAGGGAGAAGGGATCTTGAAAGGAGCACAACAAAGAGTGTGAATCCTATTGGCCATGAGCTCCTCGGGATAAAATGTGCCTGGTGCGGTGGTTGCAAAGGAAATTTGGAAATATAAGGTCAAGTTTTAGCTTTTTGTGAGGATCAAACGCCTGATCTCACCCACTGGATAGCTGAAATAACAGGCCAGAAGAGAAAAGTGCCTTTGTTTGCTTTCCTATGTTATTTAGCACAGTGTTAATCCCTCACCTTTTGTGCTCCTCTGCAACACCAGCTGCTAAAATACACACCTGGAATTGTCCACTTGGGTTCAGGACGTGTCAGTGCTCACAGGCAGTGCCTGCTGGCGTTGCCCAGGCTGTTCTGCTGGTTTATTTTGTAACCTTGGTTGGGTTTGGGAGGGCAGGAATGTTTCCTGGATAAAAATTGGCTCTTCCCTGGATTAGGCAGTGGAGGTACCACCTCAGAACTGTAAAAGGGAAGGAGCACCCACTCTTTCTGAGGATAAAGCTAGACACCACTGGACTGTTTGGGGTCACTTTGGAATCACTTTTTCCTACAAAGGGAATAGGGGAATTTGTGAAGGAATTAGATGAGCCAGGCTCATCAGGAAGCCGATCACATCTGCTGCCTCAGACCACCACAGTGGTGTTAGGTGGGATCCAAACTCTTCAAAAGCGTGGTAGGTCTTAAGATAGAAATTGTCTCTGAGACTGGGGAATTGCAGATCTTTGGGCATGATCCAGAGATCTTCCCCTCTCCAGGGAAAGAAGCTGGAGAGGCACTGTCAGGAGTGGTGGTGTGTGAGTGAGAAGTGGCTGCTAATACCAGGCTGGACAGGTTGCAGGGGTTTGCTCTTTGCTTTGAGATCCAGTTCTACTCAGTTGAGGAATTCTTTTCAGGAAGAATTCAGGGATGAAGGTCTGGGATATGGCAATTCCCTGGGCTTTAGGAAGGAGTAGGAAGTTTTCCTCTTTTGTGACCTTTTTTTGCACTGCTAAATGTGGGTACTTTGGGACAAAAGCCAACCTGCTGGGTTTCCCATGGCTGTGCTGATGTGTCCATCCTTTTATCCCTTGCTCAGAGCCATCCCTGAATCAGGTCAGTACAGAAAGCTTGGTCAGAGATACTCCATGATTATTCAGTTATTAACAGGAAAACAGCACAACCTGCTTCAGGGGAAGTGGAAGAAACAAGAAAACATTCTGTCCTGAGAGCCCAACCCACCATTCTCCGCAACAATCCYCTCCATGGAGGTTTGATCTGCCTCATTCCCAGCTGAAACAGCCAGGGATGCTGCCTCCCTTCCCCAAAATTGTGGCAACGGTGAATTGGGATGAGGAGAGCAGATGATACATTTAAGTGAGTCACGGAAGTGTGGGCAACTGGGCCCTACAGTAATTTAAAAATAAGTGTGTATGGGATGAGATTAGCAAATCTGACAGTGCTCAGCTAAGCAGAAGGATCTGCCAATTGCAAGCAGCCCATTCCCAATAAGACCTTCCAGTGTAGCCGCAGGCTCCTGTGATGTGTGGGGAAAAAAMCAGCACGTGGCTACTTTGATTGATTTTTGAACAGGAATGGCAGAAGCAAATGTAATACAGACCGAGAGGAATATATATTCCTCTGTTTTTTTTCCCTTTCTGGGAGACWGGGCACTGCCAGAGGAGGAAAAAACCCACTTGATTGCAGTATTTTGGCAGCTGATCTTCCCGGATGTCATCCAGTTGAATATTGGCATGTTGATTTTAAAAAAAAAACAACAACCAGAAAAAAGGGTTTAAAATATTTTCAAGGCAAAAAGAGTTGGAAAATACAGTGTAGGGGTGCAAGCATCAATGAGCAGGAGCCTGGTGGGGATTCTACCCGGGGTTTACTCCTCTTTGGAGGCTCTGCTTGGCTCTCCTCTGCTCCAGATGAGTCATGGACACTGTTACTGCAGCAACGCTGCTGCCAAGGAGGGGGATAAAGCTGTTGCCATGGTGCTGGATGGGCAGGAATTCTGCAGGAGTAGAAACACTTAATAATTAACTCGCAGACAAACGCGGCTTCAGATTTGCCCGCGTGCTCCAGGGAAGGTGTCCCGGGCTCCCGGGCGACTGCCGCCTGTTCCCGACAGCCTTCCCAGGGAACAGCCCGTGGCCATGGGCCCAGGSAGGCGAAGCTGGGCTGTGGGAAGCTGTGCCTGCTTCCATCAGTTTGTGTTTTGCATGCTGGTGCTCGGAGCTAGGACGCTGTGGGACGGCTTAGGAATTGGGGTGGCTGATGTGTTGGAGCCTAAAATCACGGGGTAATTGCAGGACATCTCCCTGAGGAATGCTAAACGTCAGGGCTTAAGGCAAGGGCTGGGTTTAAATTCCTGTCTTGCCTTCTTGGCTGCTGTTACAGACAGAAGAGAAGATTTTGTGCAGTTCTTGGGGTATTTGGTCAAACACAGGCTTGTGTTTTCTTGTGGTAGTAAAAAGGTCGAGCTTTTAGCTTGTTCTTCCTGATAGTGTGGGTGCTGCTGTTAGTTTTTCCTTGTGCTGTGTTGATAGGGAAGGGAAAATCCCTGCCAAATGCCAGGGATGCCTCGAACGCTGTCCTCTCTCTTAACACCCATTTATAGAATTGTAGAATCCTGGAGTGTTTTGGGCTGGGAGGGACCTTAAAGATCATCCAGTTCCAGCCCCTCTGCCCTGCAGGGACACCTCCCACTACACAAAGTTGCTCCAAGCCCCGTCCAACCCGGCCTTGAACGCTTCCAGGGATGGGGTATCCACAGATTCTCTGGCATTCCTTTGAGCATTCACCATATGGGGTTGTTGGAGAGCAGTAAAACTGTCCAGAGAGAACATTTAACACCTCTGTTCCTTGTACCGAG
The DNA here is from genome assembly GCA_018881555.1 of Amblyornis subalaris. NCBI lineage: Eukaryota > Metazoa > Chordata > Aves > Passeriformes > Ptilonorhynchidae > Amblyornis > Amblyornis subalaris. The sequence continues at coordinate 3,967,886 of JACAXG010000075.1, forward strand.
TGTACTTGGACAGTTCTCCAAGTTATGGAGATTTGGAAGGAATAAAAGGCTTCTAGGAAAGTCCTGTGCCAGRTGTTCATGCCCAGGAGCCCAGAAGTCTCTCAGAGTGGTCCTGGATTTCTTATACCTGTGCTGAAGTCGAGTTGTCATGGGCAGGTCTGAGCTCTGAGCACTTGTAACTTGTTTTTGTGTAGTCAATGACTAAGCCTCAGGTGGATGGATTTATTGGAGTTTCAGAAATAGGAAAGMAGACAGAAATAAGTGATTAGCTCAGATTAACAGCAGGAATTAGTGGCTGAGAAAGTGCTTCGAATTAGAATGTTGAAGTATTATTTTCACCTTGGAACCTCCAAAAGCAGTCTCCTCCATCAAGGGGATGAGCTGTTGTTTGAAAGCTGACCTGACTTGTCTACATGAAGCATTTCTTTAGATTTGTCAGGATAAAGTAAGTTATTGGAGCTGCTTTCAGTCTGTGCTGCRTGTGCTCCTTCCCCAGGGAAGAGGCTGATTCCAACGCCAGGAGCTGGCTCAGGGCACGGCAAGGCTGAAGGCCAAAACCATGGAGTTTTTAGTAGTGGAATCCTCATCCCTGGAGGTGTTCAAAAGGCGTGTGGATGTGGCACTTGGGACATGCTTTAGTGGTGAACACAGCAGTGCTGGGTTAACGGTGGGACTCGGTGATCTTAGAGGGCTTTTCCAACCTTAATGATTCTGTGATTCCATGACTTTCTCTCAAAGATACCCAAAGCAGGGGAGGGCTCTGCTCCCTGTTTTCCTGACACGGGGAAAGGCTTCAACCTCATTGTCAGTGCTGAGGAAAACAAGCCCTAGTGTGGGACGAGCATCCAAGTGGAGAGAAGAGGCCACCCGTTGTCTGCAGGGGGTTGGAGCAGGGAGGTGGCACAGGGGAGGACACTCCTGTTCCAGTTAAGTGCAGTCGGCTTAGAGCTCCCAAAGCTGCTTAGCCCTTGCATTCTGCCACAGGGCAGTTTTTAAAACAGGCAAAGCCTCTTACACTGGAAAGGCTGGGATTTGAGGGAGGTGCTGACTAGTCTCAATACCCCGGGAGGAAATGGGTGCAGAAGTTGCTGGCACAGGGTTGGGAAAAGGTGATGACCTCTGGGTGTTGGGGGAGAGAATTCTTTTCCCTGTCCTGTCCGAGCAGGGCAGTGTGAGCCTTCAGAACTGGGACTGTCTTCAGAGACATCAGTTTTGAATTAAAGCAGGCAGTAGTGGAGATGCATTTGGGCTGCTCTCACCGCTGGTGCGGCCTCCAGAGAACAGCCAGAAATTCCTGGTATTTCAGGGCAGCCTCCTCATTTAAATTTGCTTCCCTCTGCAGATTATTTGTGCACTCCAGAGGAAAATGTTTACAAGATAGACTTCACCAGGTTCAAAATCCGGGACATGGAATCTGGCACAGTCCTGTTTGAAATCACCAAGCCAGCAGCTTCAGGTGAGTGCACACACAAAATGAGGTTTCCACGAACAAATGCTGGTGTCTGCTTCCTTCTGCCTTTTCCCCACTCATTTTCTTCTGTACATTCCCCAAAAAATAGGAGAATCTCTCAGCTGCAGGAGGGCTGGAGCCCCAGCTTGCAGCAGGAATGTTTTTCAGGTGCCTCTTTGTACCGACAGGGCGAGCAGAGCTGGCTGCTGCTGTGCTCKTACTGTTGCCATCTGTGATGGGGAGGGACAGATGGATGCTGTAAACAGGAGCAGAGGAGGAGGAGGAGATCACCGGGTGGTTGTTCCTTGGCTGCTCATCAGCTTGTGCCCCCTGTACATAGTTTAGCTCTTAGTTTAACATCTCTCACCAAGGAGTCAGGCAAATGGAATTCCCAAAAAGGAAAAACTGTCAATGGGCAAATTAAGCAAACTGAACATTTGCCTCTTTTTATTTTTTTGTTAATTTTTAGGTGTTACTTGTAAGCATCCAAGTGTTGCCTGTTGCCAGTGGTAATAAAAACCCAGGGCAACTGTTCTTTCCCTGGTCAAGCATTTTTAACCCGTCCCCACCTCCCTGCAGGTGACAGGAAGTTTCCTGTAGCTTGTAGGTAGCAAAGCAGGCATGCTGAGGGGAAAGGGCTTGTTCAGAGCCACTCTGCAGTCCTGATGTGAGGCAGGAGCAGTAGATAAGGAATAGAAATCCAGAAGATAAGAAATGACTCAAACCCAAGGGCCATCCTGCAGCATTCCACCTCCGAGTGACCAGCGGTGGACACCTCAGGACGGGAGGAGGGCGAGCTCACCCTCAGAGTGGTTTCCTGGGTTATGTAACTCAAGAACACCATCCACAAGTATTTTCCCTGAGTTTCTGGTTCTCGGGCAGCTCTGACCGAGTTTCCTTTGGGCTGTTGCAGAGCGGGAGCACAACGACAGGAAGGACGTGGACCCCAACGCCGGGCGCTTCGTGCGCTACCAGTTCACCCCAGCCTTCCTCAGGCTGCGGCAAGTGGGAGCCACGTGAGTAACTCCCCTCTGCCCCTTGGCCTGGCACAGCAAACGGCTGAGAGATCTTAGGGAAAAACCCCAGCTTTTCCGTGTTGATCCTGCCAGGGAGTTGGTTTAACAGGGATCTGTGGTCGTTATGAGGGTCTGCGTGTTTCTCGCTTTCTCCGTCCCTTTAGGTTGTTCAGTCAGGAATAGGCCTGGTGTTGGAGAGATTGATGCTGAAAGGGGCAAAATAAGGTGGGAGGACTATCCAGAGAAGTGAGGGCTCTGGGGAGACCTTAGAGCACCTTCCAGTTCCTAAAGGACTCCAGGAGAGCTGGAGAGGGATTTTTGGAAAGGGCCTGGAGTGACAGGACAAGGGGGAATGGCTTCAAACTGACAGAGGGCAGGGATAAATGGGATATTGGGAAGAAATTGTTCCCTGTGAGGGTGGGGAGGCCCTGGCACAGGTTTCCCAGAGAAGGTGTGGCTGCCTCATCCCTGGAAGTGTCCAAGGAAAGGCTGGATGGAGCTTGGAGCAACCTGGTCTAGTGGAAAATGTCCCTGCCCTTGGCAGGGGGTGGAACTTGTTGATCTTTAAGATGTTCATCTAATGCTGTGTTGTGTCCCTGTAGAATGCTTCAAGGAAAAGAGGAAATGATAATTCGGTTAGCACTGTTGCTTTATCTATTTTGGCTTTCTTTTTGAGAGCTCTCTTCTGCCTTTCAGGAATGGTACAAATCTTATTTAAGTGTGAAAACTCATGTCAGTCTCTCCCTTCTTTTTCAGGGTGGAATTCACAGTAGGGGACAAACCCATTAATAATTTCCGTATGATCGAGAGGCACTACTTCCGTGACCAGCTGCTGAAAAGTTTTGATTTTGAATTTGGCTTCTGCATCCCCAGCAGTAAAAACACTTGTGAGCACATCTACGAATTCCCCCAGCTCTCGGAGGATCTCAGTAAGCTCACTTTGATTTAATTTCTGGCTTGTCACACCATGATGTTCGTCTGAGGTGGTTTGGGGGAGCCCTTTCATAAAAGCTGTCTCTAGAGAGTGGGTTGGGTAGAATAATTCATACTTTTATATCTGTGTTAACACTGATTTTATTTTCTAGTAGGATGTATCTCCTCACACACCAGACAGTTGCTTGGGTTTTTTTTTTTTTTCTAATTCATAAAAGGGAAGCTTCAGTATCAGGGAGAAAAAAGATAATTGTGTTATAAAACAACCAAAAAAATAAGATTAAAAAGACATCCAATAAATGGATGACTTAAATGTTATGATCTGTTTTAATGTTTGATGTGCTGTATTGAGAGCTTGAGAGGTTTTAGTATGAATATAACTTTTATTTTCTCTCCTCTCTTCTGAGACACAATAGCACAAGCACTAAATCTCTGTGATTTTACTCTTTACAACCCTTAATTGTGTGTGTCAGCACTAATATTCCAGTCTGTGGAATATACAGTGAGGCACTGATGTCAGACCAGAACAAATTTAGTTTGAGTTTGCTGGTTTATCACTTTTTTAACAAGAAAACAAAACAAATGAACCCAAAATCTAACATGTTCTTGTTCTGAGGTTAGGTGGAGCATTTACCTTTTGTATGGTGCCTTAATATATTTGGATTATGAACATTTTTCATCCCTGAAGGTGTTTAAACAAAGTGTGGATGGGACACAAGGGGAATGGTTTCGTGAACGTGGCAGTGCTGCGGGAACAGTTGGATTTTATGACCTTAGAGGGCTTTTCCAACATAAAAAATTCCATGATTATGTTTGAATTGTTTAAAAGATACAGACAGTGAATGTTTTGGGCAGGTTCCCATTTGGGTTTTGGKTTTCCACCTGAGTTTGCAGCTGTCCGAGTGGCACTGAAATGTGCCTGAGCCCAGCGCGGGGTGACACTGTTAGTTTGTGTGACACCACTAATTTTTTGGGGTTTTTTTCCCTTTTTCCCCCCCTCACAGTTCGAGAGATGATCCTGCATCCCTACGAGACACAGTCGGACAGTTTCTACTTTGTAGACAACAAGCTGGTGATGCACAACAAGGCAGATTATTCATACAGTGGAGGACCTTGAGCGCAGGCTGGACAGGCCGACCTGCGCCGGCCTYCCCTTCCCTATGGAAGTCGTCAGGGATACCAACACCTCCAGCTCCGCTGCCTGCAATGTCAACTGGACAAGGATCCACAAACCAAGGACTCTTTGCCACAGTAGGAGTTTCATGACATCTCTTTCGAGCTTTGAAGCAGACCCGGTCCTTCAGAACTTTTTAAGCTAAAATGATCTTTGGATACAACTTCCCTAAGTTCTTTTAAGTGTCTGCTTTGGAAATGGCCTTGTGGGACCTGAGGGGTTTTGCCCTAATTCTGTGAATTTGTGTTCTTGCCCTCGAGTATCTTTTAGGATTGCTTTCCCAAAGAATGTAATCAGAGAAACCACGGGAGTGGATGGATGCAAAGGCAGGGCTTTGGGTGGTTGTTTCTCTTTGTGAATGCTTCAAAGGCTGATTTAACTTGTCCAGCCAGTTGAAAATATCGAGCAAAACATCTCACAAAGGCAAGTTTCATCTTTAGATTGGTTCTCTCCACGAGTATTTCATCCTTTAGTTTTAGTCCTTCTCTATAGTGTTCTGCTCAACCTTGGAAACACCAAAACCTGCAATGAAGAGCAGTAGTTCAGTGACAGAGCTGTGTTGATTGGGTGTTTTTGCATTTACATTCCTTGTACATTTCAGATGAAGGTAAAATGGCATTGTGGGTCTGTGAACCTCCATAAGTACATTCCATTAATTTCAGGTTTTGCATAACAGTCAGCAAAAACGGAAGGATTTTAGTTTTATGTAACATTTTTGCTTTATTGAACATTCAGCCTATTCATGCTACACATTTTCCATGTCTATTTTCTTTCATCTCTGCTCGATACCAAGATAAGGGCTTCAGCACTGCTTGTTAGAGCAACGTTTCAATTGTCTAGGGCAGCTGGAGAGTGTGGAATTTCCAATTTTCTGTTTGTATCTGCACTTGAAGAATGTTAAGACAGCGTTTTCCCTTTGTTAAAAAACGTTTCTCACCGGATATTAATACAGGTGAAACTAAATCTAATAACGTACAACTTTAACACACAGCAAAAAATTTAGCAAGAGTTCTCTCTTCAGACTCTGGAAGAAGTTTAACACACCAATTTTGCCCGAGGAATAGCAACACCAAGAATAAATTAGTGTGGGGTGACCTGTTGTCATGAAACCCTTACTAAAGGTCAGTTCACCGATGAAAAAAAAAACCAACTAAAAGACAGTTGCAGTTTGTAGATATTTCTATAAATACTTGATGTCTTCATGTCTAATTCTGTGAGTTGAAGTGGAACATTCTATGTTAGCCTCAGCTAGGTGTGATTGTAATAATTTTTATAAAAATACCATTTCCAGTCGTGAGGAGCATCTTTGTAGTCTTCAGCCTACGTCAAACAGGACTACAAACAGTTCCAAGTGTAGCCTAAGGACAGGGAGGTTTTTGTGCTCTTGTTTGGGGTTGTGGTCACTTTTCAATGTGTCACCAGTTGTGTTTGGCTTGGCTTTCTTGTCTGCTGAGAGAGGAGGCAGGTTTTTTTTTTAAAAAAAAACACCRTGATTTTAGGTTACAGCACAGTTTTTATTAAGCTTGGTAGCTACAAAAGTGTGTCAAGTTCACTGATTTTACACAAGTAGKAGCTTGTAGTAATTCTTATCACAGTGAGACTTGTATTTATCACTGGTTTTTGTCTCTAGTGTGTTAAATCATACAAGTAGCCTACGGCTGACTGATCAGTTTGAGAGATACAGAGAATTTCCTCATTATTTGTGCAGTGCTTTGAGCTACTGATCATTAATTTTATAGCACAATAATTACTGAGGATGAAAATAGTTTCAAAAATTTTGTCATTCCTCCCCCAACTTTTTTTTTTTTTGTATCAGGGCTCTTAAACTATTTATATGTTCAATGACACTTGGCAAGTTTTAAGTATTTCTGACTTTTGTTTCAATTTGAAAGGGGAAAATGTGTTGATTTAAAGACAAAAGAGAGTGTGTACAGGGTTTTTTTTGTGGGAGTATTTTTCACCTGCTGTTCATAATAGTCACTTCAGTGCATGAGAATTTAAAAGACTTTTAGGAATGGTATTTGCCCAAAATTGCCAGTCATCTATTTAATATATTTTAGTGAGATCAGTTGTACTTTGGCTTGGACTCTTGGGTCATTGTATGGAGTTTCCTCTGAAACAGTCATGTTCTGCTCCTTTTTCATGCTACCTCCTTTTAAGACTTTAGACTTACAAAAAAAGGAGTAATTCCGTAAAAATATTTCTGGAATCAATGGAAACCTGAGTGGTAGACATGCCCCTTATAAAAGAACCAAGAGAAAGTCACCTTGTTCCCAGGAGTGCAGTGTGGATGGACTTTCTGACATTGTTTTAGGGTAGGTTTGAGGTTAAACACAAGAGGATGAATTATCAGCTGCTCCTCTCCTGAAATATTTTATAATTCAGATTATATGTGTAATAATTCTAGGCTCACAGAAAATTTAGTGTGAATCATATAGGAGATATTTTACKGAGTGAGTTTGTTGTCTAATATTATTAGGAATATTTTAAACCAGAGACAAAGATTGGACATTTTCAATAAAATCRATTTCAACCTATTTTAGCTTTAGCTTTTCGGATGGGACAATTTCGCTCTTATTAAAAATCCCCAGAGTTTGCCACAAACAACAAATTCTGATTCTTAAACCAAGGCAAACAACAAAATTTTTGTGGGAAGCATAACAAAGGTGCTTTTTTCCGTGTCCCACTGGAGCAGTTATCACTGTTATCTCTCTGTTTCACTTGGAAACTCTTGGTTAGCATTTCTTTAAGGTCAGCCACATCCACAATCTTTGCAAACATGTGGGAATCCTCCCAGGRGGGAGGTTCTGTTCCTTTTCCACCTGCTCATGCAGCAGTATCACATGAGGCACACAAATAGCACTAAAAGAATGTTTCTTCGAAAACTTTTGCTGTAGAGGTCCTGTTCTAATGCCACTTCTGTCCTTGTTTTGCATTAAAAGCAAACCTTCAAAATTTAGCGTTAAATTCGCTGCTTTGTGCGGCACCCAATAATTTCAACTTCCTTCTGAAAGGGAGCTGAGAGTTTGCAGCTCAGTTGTGAAACCCACATTTTTTCCCCTTAAATTGGCAGCTGGTTCTTATTATGAACCAGTTGAGAATCAAGTCTTAGCAGCATTGTTCACGGGAGAATTTGTTAATCTCCTTGACTAGTTATTATTTTGTATTTTAACATTCACCATTATTGGGTTTACTTTGGAAGTCCATTGCGAAATCACCAAATATTGGCTCTGGAAAAAAAAGAATTGTTGTATTTTCTTCCTTGATCTCATTTTAAACATGACTTTAATTAGCACCACAGCTCTGTTTTAACAAGCCAGGCTGGCAATTTGGGATCTGACTTTCTGAAAGTGAAAGAAAACATCCAAGAGCTAACCAAGATTATCTGCTAATAATGCCCGGCTGTTTCCTGTCATAAAACAGGATTAAGTGTGTGCTTTACACAGTGACTTAATCTTGGAAAAAGAAACTGAGTCTCTGTGAGTGCTAGTAGTGACATAATTTTTCTGAGAGACAGGGAAATTACAGCTCAACACATTCTTTCAGGGAAATTTTAATTTGACACATTTCTTCACGTTGTCAGTCTTGGATTCCTTTAGTAGTCAGGCTTTTTTAAGAAAAGCAGCAATACACTGGTGGTGAGCTGCATGCTCTAATAACTCACACTTCCGTGGCAGGAAGAGAGCCATTTCTTTTCAGAATTAGCACATCAACTGTGGTTTAAAAATCTAGAAACTTTGCTCTCAGATCAGTGGCAAAAGCCAAAATTGTTTCTGTGAATTCTCCGTTATGTGGTGGCATTTATGAAATAACTGAATGATCCACCCTTCCTGACTCAGAAGAATTTATTTATTTATTTATTTTAATGTAGAAAGTCTCTCCAGGGTTGAAAACAACGTGCTGGGGTTTTAGTTCTTGCTCGTAATCTCTCTCTACGTCTCGTTTTTGAGCAGGTCAGTAAGGTGCTCTGTTTTCCAACCTCTGTCCTCTGTTGGAGTTTCATTCCAGAATCTTGTGAGGTGTCACAGTGGTGCCTGGCTGTGTGTGAAATGTGCAGGCTACCGACTTCCAAATCCCTTCAGTTTGGGAAAAGGCTATTAAAATATGTTGAGAAATAGTCCTGCATATCGACCCATAAAAAATAAACTCCAATCTTCATGACAAGAGCTAAAGGGAACTTTTAGTCATGCAAAGATTGGGGCTATTTAAGGTAAGAAAATGCTAATATCCGACTGTCATATTTAATAAGTATTATAAGAATGCTCTATTAATTATTCATAACCTGAAAAAGATGGTTAACAGCTCAGTTTTAATTAGATCTGGTTAGGAAGGAARCTATAGAAAGCATTGCTGTCGTGTGGGGCTGCGGGGGAGCAGCTGGAACTGTGTGTATGGCACAAAAACTGGGCAGGTTGGTGTGCATTTTTGGGGGARAAGTGAGGGAAAGGAGGACAAGGACGGAAAAAGAATTAATTTCAGCTGTTTGGACCCAAGAGCTTTAAGGCCATGGTGAGTGACTTGATTTTCTCTTGACTCTGAGGCATCTGGCAGCTCTTGTTTGTGGTTCTTCCCTGTACCCCCAGCATAAGCACTGCCTAAATTTGTAGGAGCATTTCAGTATTAATATGAAATCCCACTGAGAGTTCATATCATTTTGTACACTTGGAAATCTCTGGGCTGTTTGAGGAGTGTGATGCTCCAGGTCTCATGTTGCAGCTCAGTTGTTTTCCTCATCACTGGTCAGTGGGTGAAATGGTGTTTGTGTGTCTGCAGCCCCCCTAAAAACCCCCTGTGTTCCTGCCTGCTCTGGTGTCTGCTTGTATCTTAATACACCCAGCAAACCTGTTTGAATGTGACTTTTTTTTTTTTTTCTGGCATAGAAGCAGAATTGTCTGTATTAAAATGTATTTATAAAAAAAAAAAATATCTATTTTTTGTGGAAGGAAAGTAGGATTCTAGTTACTATACCACTGGGAAAATGTTAGAAGCATTTTTACTGRGTTCATTTCTAATTCTTTGTACCTTGGTAGTGATTTGTTTGCTAGGAGAACATCCACTGTGGCCCATCCTGTGGCAATGCAATGCACTGTCATGCAGAGAATCTGGTTTTCAGAAAACTGGGAGTCTTTTGTTTCCTTTTTGGGACAGTAGGGAACYGAGGAGATGGCCAGGAATAGAAGGAACCTTGGCACGGAATCCACTTCTGTGGCTTTGGCTTCAGTCTGTTTGACTTTTTGCAGAAAAGTAGAGAGAGAAAAGATTGAGACTTCAGGATAAAAAAACCATTTAGATGCTACAATTTAGTCTTCCTGTAGGAGAAGGAGAGTCCTTAAATTAATTTACASAAGGATTAAATAGGGACTGCACTTGCTTCAATTGATTTAATATTGGCAGCTTAGTCATCAATGTGCATACTAGGGAATATGCTTAACTTTTTCCATGACCTTGGAAAATGGTTCAAAAACATGTCACTTCCATTAGCAAGTGTTTCTTCTCCTGTAACAAATTGCAAAATGTAAAAAAAAAAATAAAAATAAAAATAAATAAATTATTGATCCTAGAAACGAGGGTGATTGTCTATTYTATTTAAATATTTCTGCGAAAAAACATTCAAACTTTCCTTTCAGATCTCTTCCATCACTATGGAAACTCCAGTTTTGTGCAAATGTGTGTAACCAGCTTCACTTTTTGGTGATTGTACATGTGGAAAAACTCTGCAGTGGTTTGGGGAGTTATGTGGGTAAAACCATCACGTTAAGAGTGTTCAAATGGGATTTAACTATCAGATTGGGAAAATGTCTTGGGGTGTAATTAAAGTAAATTGGCATCAATTACATTRATGGAACTTTGGAGTTGCACAGATCACAGCTGTGTATCAGGCYGTGCTTTTGAAAAATTGAAAAAAAATTGAAAAATCGGTTTGGAAAAAAGTTTGAGAAATGAAAAATTAGAAAAATAAATTTGTTTCGAAGTACATTAACAGACCCTTGGAGTTCCCTGGATCACTGTTAGGCACCAGGTGGTGCTCCTGAAGGATCTGTGGCCTCACTATGGACAATGAAATTTTGAAATCAATGTGAAAATTGCCGTCTCTGCCATATTGACTGTAACTGAACCAGCTGCTCACGCTGAAGTTTTACTGGGGTAATTCCGTCTTGGTGGTTTTGATATTTTAATCAGGAATTCGTGGGAATATCTCTGTGTTTCCCTGGGAGCAGAACAACTCTCAGAGGAAAAGAAGTGGAATGTTGTTGTTTGTAAATATCTTCTCTAACTCATTTTGATTCCACAGAATTCCTGGGGACTCCTCGGTACCACGGTACCCCTCAGAACATCGTTTTGTGCTGGAATTTGAGGAAGGAATTTATTCATGCAAGGTTTTCCGTTGTGGATTGTGACTTGGAGCTGCACAAACACCAGGACTGAGCAGGGTGGTTACTAATAAAACAGGTTAAACAGTCTCTCTGATTTTGATATTCAGGTATAATTATCTGGACTTGCTTAGAAGTCTTCTGAGACTGAAAAGAACCTTTTAAAAAAAAAAAATCCGAATTGTATTCCCATGAAAACTCCCCAGTGTTAAATGTCTGCCAAAAATATACTGCATTACCAAGGCCTTTTATTTTTTTTCAATTTCCCCCCTCTAGCTGGTATGTCAGCCTCATTTATTAATAAATATGCCTAATCATCCTGGAGATGTTATCTGCTTCTCCTCAGATCCTTATTTCCTATGACATTTCTCAGCTGCTGAGTTATTGTGGCAAATCTTACTGGCTCACCCCGTGTTTCTGTGTTATTTGTTCAAGGGCATTCATCTATCTCTGACTTGCATTCCCTTATCATTTTTCACCTGTAGGAAGAACATTTCTCAGTGATAAAATACTCCAAGTTTCCCAATTTTTCCCTGTAAGAGAATGAATCCTATTTTAAAGATAATTTTAGAGATTACTGAAGTTTCTCATTGCAAGCTTGGATAACCCAAAAGTATTTATTCTCCCTATTGAAGTCCACAAAATAGAGCAATTGCTTTACAGAGATAATTTTTTTTTTCCTTCACCAGTCCTATACAAGAACTTAAAATAGGAGATGAAATCATCCTGGATAATGTATTTTAATTAAAACTACAAAGAGAATTTAGGTAGGTAGAGCATAATTGCAGTTGGATGATTCCCAGCCATTATTTTGAAAACTGACATGGGACCTTATATAACAAAGGCCTGTTTTATTTAATAATAATTTAATTATTCTAGAGGAGGGCATAAACCATGCTAATGAAGCTGCATATGAAAGTAATCTGCAGCAAGAAATAAAAACAGGCAGGGAAGTTACAAACAGCAATACAGAAAACATAATTAAATTTACTTTCTGAAAGGARGATAACACAGAGGGCAGAGAAGTGTTCCAAACACCTTCAGTTCTTCCTTTCCTATGGAATGACAGCATAAATCAGAAGAGGGGAACAGCAAATGGGAATAGATTAATATGAGGAAGAAATTTTTGTTTGTGAGGGTGGTGAGACTCTGGCACAGGTTGCCCAGGGAACTATGCGTGCCAGACCTGAAAGCTAAAAATGTTTAGAATCTATTTTGGTAAAAAAAAACACTCCTCAGCAAAACCAAAACTCTGACCCAAACCTTGTTTTTGTGAACGATGTGAAGGGCACAGTGCACTCTGTTTGCTGGCATTTGACCGGGGTTGAAAATCGTGTTTTTATTTCCCAAATGCATACCTTACCATCCTGATCTGTAATTAAGTGTGTAATTAAGCCTGCTGCCTGCTTTGATGTCTGCACAGGTTCATAAGTCGGGAGAACAGAGGGTTCACYGTAACCCTTAAAATTAAAGCGTGCGCAGAGACCTGAGCAGAAGTTCAGAGGAATAAAACTCTGCCCCAGACACGCCAAGGCTCTTTAGCACGGAGATGTCAGATTTTAAGGATGTTCCCTTGCTGGAATTCATCAGCTGGCGTTGGTCATAACCTAAATTTGAAATGACAGTGCAGGAATGAGGGCTGACAAACACATGGATACGCTTCCTGTGGCTGTGTGGCAGGAGGTGCTTGGAGGAAACACGAGCACAAGTGTCACCACGCAGATAACTTTAAGAACTATTATTTCAGCCAAGGTTTAAATTTCTCTGGGATATGTTAAAATGAGAAAGATCATTTCCAGCTAAAGCAAAAATTTGCACTTTTTTATGCCTTTAATGCCAAATAGGCATTGCAGCTTTCTCCTTAGATTGACAGGATATTTGGTATAAAATATTTTTTCTGTATGTTTTAGGGTTTTTTTTTAATGTTCTAAAGTTGAACTAGAGGGAAAGGCAAGTATAATAAATGCCTTAAGAAATCGTTCTGGTGCCTCCAGCAGGCCCAAACACGCTGGGCTTATTCACGAAATTAAATTCTTCAGCAGCTTCCTGGACGAGCGAGGTCTTGAATTCTTTTTTCATCCAAACGATGTGAATTCCCTTCTCCAGTGTTTTTTTGTGCTCCTACCTGAGCACTCGGTGGGTCTTGGCACATCCCCTCATCCACCCAGCCTGGGCTGCCGCTGGAATGGATTTCCCGGTGCCGATGGCGTGAGTAAGGAATTAACTCCTGTGACTAGTGAGGGCCTTTCCTGGGCAGCCAGGCCTAATTGGTTTTGTCAGGAATAAATCTTTACTGGTTTCACTGGCCTCTCCTGTGCCCAGGTCACGACTGGATCCATCCAGAGCAGGATTCTCCCGTTCACCCAAGCAGCAAAATGGCTCCGGGGGGAACTTACTGAGGCCTTTCCGTGGCTAAAGGGCCTCCAAAAAGGCTGGGGTGGGGATTTTGACTGGACAGGACAAGGGGAAACGGCTTCAAAGTGGGAGAGGGGAGGTTTGGATGGGATATGAGGAAGAAATTCTTGGCTGTGAGGGCGGTGAAGCACGTGGAAGTTGTGGCTCAGCGTCAGGCTTGGAGCAACCCGGCCTAGTGGAAGGTGTTGGAACAAAACGGTCTTTAAGGTCCCTTCCAACCCAAACCATGCTGTGATTTTATGATTAAAAAAAAAAAAGACAAGAAAAAATCATCAATTTCATATTTCAGTCAGCATTTGTTATGTTGATACCCAATACCTGGTATTTTTCATCAATGCGCTACTTAATGAGAGCCCCTAGGGGAAATAAGTGCCATGTGCATTAATGATCCTCCTACTGCTGTTAATTTTCAGCAATTTCAGTWTTTTCCATGCAAACAAATATTCTTTGTGTGTTTGTTTCTTTGAACTAATAAAATAGCCCCTTTTCTGCTTCTAAACAAGGCTGCATTTAAATTTTGTTTTACGATAACTCCATCGTTCATTATTTTACCAGTTCTCAATTCAATTTTTGCCGTGACCACAGATGGAAAATCTTCTTTAATGCTTCCATTTGCATCATTGCAGGGAGGGAATGCACAGTGAACCAGGGAGCTCTTCTTCCACTACTGAGTGTTTCAGGATTGTTTGTGTTGGACTGGAAATGGATAAGGAGGTCAGAAAAAAGTTTACGTAAAAATRTTTGCCGGTTTTGAGATTTAATAGCCTAAACGCAAACACACATAGATCTGGAAGTCTGAAGTATAAAAATGGAGCAACAGCCCTGGTAAGCTGAATTTTGGAACCCAAATATTTGTTCCAGTTGTTTAAATTTATTTGAAAGTGCCAATAAGTTGGTTGCACTTTTCAAGCTTTGTGTGAAAAGTTAGAGACACAAAGYAAAATTGATGTGATATTTAGTTTTATCTGTTCCATAATTCCTGTTAATCACTCTTGGGTTGAAGTAGCTCAGTGCTGTGCCAGAGGGGTGAGAATACGAATTGATCTGAGAAGAAATAAAAAACCAACAAAAACAAATGAATTTTCGGGGGTGATGGGTTTATACCAAGAACAGGCAAATATGAGAGGCAGGACACTTGTGATAGTCARTTTGGGCTCATGAGAAGAGAAAAGAGCTTCAAAATATAGCTYCAATATAAATTGTTATTTGAATTTTTTGAAGTTTAAATGAAACATGTAATAACAAAAAGGCTAAGCTAATAAATCCTAAACTTTAGAGTGCAAATTTTTCCTAATCATCTGTTGGAGGGGGCAGCAATGAGCACTTTCTTCTGTTTGGTAATAAGATATTTTTATGTTAATTACACTTAAAGTTATTTTTCTCCTAGACAGGTTTGCATAATGTGTTTGGAAGAGGCTGATGAAGCAAACACCATTAGCCTTGGACTGGGAAAACTTCATTCTTGCCTTCCTTTCTGCCGCTGTTTTCAGAGTGCTGCTTAAAATGGAATTTAATACATATGTGTCTGAAATATATTTGCAATGTGTGCAAAATACTGATTTTATGGTAGGTACAAAGTGAGGTGTCACCAGCTCTACAARCTCTAAGAAAATGTTTATGTGTTATCAGTATGTCAAGTTATTTTAAAACTAAAGCTGAGGGTTTTTCTTGTATATAAACTTAAATAAAAGTAGTTGAATAAACATATTTTAAAACTTATTTTAGTAATTGTTCCAGAATTGTAATTTATAGTATAATTCTTTCTTCATGAACCTATATTTCAATGAGTTTGGTTTTTGTCCACCGGAATCACTAATGCTAAACTGAAGCAAGACAATGAACTTCCAGATGTAGGAGCCTGAAGTGGAGCAGGAAGGAAAACCCAAACCCACCCAATTTATATTAGTTAATAACTTGCAGTATTGCCTGTTTGCTTGTTTGTTTGTTTGTTTGTTTGTTTGTCTTAAATACAACTCCTTTTTAATAAAAGTTATTACAGGACTTTTCTTGTAACTTCTGTGAAACATCTAACCATTAATTTACTTCCATTAAATATGGAATGCATTGGAGTAAATTCTTTAGGTGCTTAGAATAAATAACTTTATATAAGGAGGACAAACCTCTTGTGTGGTTTCATGTCAAGAAAGTCAAGCAAAACACAAGAAAAAACATGTTAAAGTGTTTTTTTCCCTTTTGTTCTTTATGTCTGATCGTTCTACAAAGGCTCATTACCAAGAAAAATATAGAATAAAGTCCGACACTTTGATTTCTTCTCTATTTCTTCCTCCCCCTCCATCTTGTGATCATGTGTGTGGTCACAAGCATGGAATATATTGGTGCCTCTGAGGGAATGGCTGAGCCTGCAGCCATAGAGGACACAAGGGACACACAGGAATTAACAAATCATGGATRGGTTGTTATGCCCATAAATTATAAATCTTTGACACAGATAAAGAAGTTTTGCTGTTCTTGCTTTAAAATCTGTGAGTTTGGAGTTTCTGCAGCAGATATTTAGCTCAGCTTGATAACATTCTTACTGTCAGCTTTGATGGATTTTTTTCACATGCCATGGATTTGCTTTAATCACGAATATTTTATTACAATTTTGCCATGCTTTTAGAGCAATGAGCCATCCCAATGCACTTCCTCTGGTGTGTTCTGCATTTTCTCCTTGTCTCCTTCCACCAAATATAAAATCCCGGGAATGCTGTTCATTCTGTCTGGAATATCATGCAAAGGCCTGTAGTGCTCTGTGCCTGGCCATGGTGTGGTTCACTGTCTGACTCAGGAGGGGAATTTGTAAGGAGTTTAAAGAGGATTTAACAAGAATTTGATGCAAATAGTGATTGAAAGTCACAGAGAACTGATCACCTCACTCCCTCGGGGTGCTGAAAGTGGTTCAGAAAATCTGTGTGCCAACTCTGTGGTGTTTGCAGAGAAAAGCTTCTAAACAGAGAGAGTCTCATCTGGAAATTCCTTGAGGATGGAGGTGTGCAGAATTCCCACTGGCACTGGTGTGACTGAAGTGAATTTGAGGAGTCTGAGAGGGTCTGGACTCCAGGTCCTGCCCAGCACTGGGGGTCCTGCTCCAACACTGGGATCTGCTGTCCAAGTCAGAGCTCACAAACACACAGAGCTGAGCAAACCAACCCCTCCCACGAGCCAAATCTGTGCCTAATATTTGTAGAGAACATTATTTACCTATTATTATTATTATTTTTGGCTTAAGAGTGATCTTGACCTATTTTAAAGCATCGTAGGAGCTGTGTGTTCAAGAGCCACAGGGGTACAAAACCACCGCCTGAGCACACGGCAGGGGGTGCTTCGGTTTTGCTTTTCCTCAATGCATGGCTGTATTAGAATATGTATTTATTTGATCCTTTTTTTGTAAAAAACCCAAGGTACCTAGGGTAAAATTATCCTTCTTATAGTAGGTACTTGGTAGGTAATTAGTTGTAAATTGGTAACTCTCAAATTACACTGAATATATATGTGTGTGTATATACATATATATGTATACTGTGTTTTTTATGTATATATAGTGTTATATATGTATACACACACTTTAAAAAGTATTTTATATGTACTGTGTGTTATATGTAGATATAAATTTCTGTACATATACAGTGTTTTATATATTTAATATATATATTACACACACATATATACACTGAGTTTTATATATATATACACACACAAATATATACACACTTTTAATATATATACACACTGTGTTTTATATATATTTTTATATTTTTAATATATATATACTGTTTAGCAGCTCTATACTCACTACATTCTTTAAATTATCATAGTAGTCACATTTCTATTAATGTGTCATACTTAATTTTTTCCTTATTTCTTCATCCAAACATTAGGATGGTCAAAAACTGATTCCCTCAGCTCTAATATGTTTGCATAACCCTCATCCTGCTRGTTTTTTTTCCATGGAGCAGCTTGGCCAACCTGGCTGCACTTCTTCCGCTCCGTCTTGGCTTCGCAGGAAGAGGAGTTGGAGTCAGGCGAGGATTTCCTGGTGGTTGCGTGAGGGATTACAAAGCTGCATCACATGTGCTCCTCCTAAGTCGCCTTCATCCGTCTGCTCCTAATCTGATTTTAAGTCTGGACCAGTAGGAAAGGGTGAGGGCGTAGCCTTGGGCCTGGGTTTGGTAAAGTGAGTGGGCAGAGCTCCCACCTTGCTGTGAGACAGGGGCCAATGAAACCYGTGGTTGGCTTTATTTTAACAATTCCACTCGCTGTCCCATCCTTGGGAATCCCTCCCTGCTTTTTTGTAGTGTAGATGACCCAATCTGACTCAAAGTTGGACCTCCTTAGTTTATTTCGAGTTTACGCAGTCTGTGAAGAGAGATCAGAGAATCCCAGAATGGTTTGGGTTGGAAAGGACCTAAAAGATCATCCAATTCAACCTCCTGCCCTGGGCAGGGACACCTCCCACTATCCCAGGTTGTTCCAAGCCCTGTCCAGCCTGGCCTTGGACACTTCCAGGGATGGGGCAGCCACAGCTTCTGTGGACAACCTGTCATTCAAGACATGGATTTTTTTTTTGGTTTCTAGACTATTTTCCATAGTGTTGTTAAATGTTCCTGCTCCAGATCTCTCTGGTTTTACATTGCATCCTTTGAAATAAAACTGGTTTATCCTATTTTTCTTTTTATATCTCATCTTTGTGGAAAATCAGAGGAAGAAGGGTGTTCCTGACAAKCCAGCCTTAGTTTAGGCCACGGTAGGAACCTACTGGAAGATTTGGTTCAGCATCATAATAAACCCCACTGGAGGTATCAGACACAGCTGGAAGTTAAAATACAGATGCTCTCTGGATTAGGCCAACTGCAACTCCTCTGTCTCTTTTTTTTAATTAGCATTTTAAAAAATATTAATTTAATGATTGACTAATTCATGTTACTGTTCAGTTCATRTGGCAAAAGATAGAGGCACGAATGGGAATAAGCTCCAGCCAAGTAAAAAATTCTACTAAATAGTTTTGTTCCTTTTTATTAAAAAAGCAGAGTTTAAAATTTCTTTTTAAATACAGTAAAACTTAGACATCTTTCACTGAAGTATATTTGTTGCTTTGGTTTAGTCTGTCAGCAGCTTGTCCTCTATCTTCTAATACTTGCAGAGTTTTCAGTTCACGTTCTTGTTTACCAAAACCCAGAACTTCTTTCAAGGGGACTATAAATGTTTCAATAGGTAGATTTTATATTTTGGGTGGTCTGTGGTGGGTGGTGTTGCCATCAGTGGCTCCAAGAAATAAGTTAAATTGTTGCGTGCTGTGAGTTCTCCGTTCATTTGCAAGCAGCTTTCATTAAAGAAAAAAAGAAAAGGAAAAAAAAAGTCAATAATTTGTTTTCCTCTTAGTCATTGGCTTCTGGAAGATGAAGATGAGTGGCTTGACAAAACGGTGTCGACGAGTTCAGCCGTTCACAATATTATCTTTAAATAGTATTTTACATTTTATTTATTTATTTATTTTTTAATATCTGTCTGTAGAAAATTATCACCGTAAAGCTACATATCCTGCGGGCGAGTTCTGGAAAGAAGATCATTCCTATTCCCATGGGCACAGTCTCGGCTGGCACCCGTCAGACCGGGACGGGCGGGAGCGGATTCCCAGCGAATATCCGAGGCTCACACGAGGGCGATGGGTTTGGAGCCGGCGCTGCTCAGGTAGGAGGGGGACACCGTGTCCAGCTCCATGAAGGCCGAGTACAGCGTGGTCAGCTGCAGGTCGGCCACATTCCCGTGGGGAATCCCGCTCGGGATGGGGACGCTGCTGCCGCCGCCGTTCTCCAGCTGGCAGTGGGAGGGGAAGCACTGGGAAGGCATCGGGGAGGATGAAATGAGGACGAGGGGATCCACGGCGAGGCTGTCGTCTTTCAGCTCCTCCCAGAGATTCCCTACGACATAAAAAAAAACCCCCGCGCTGATTAACGGATTGATTCAGCTTGCTCCCTATTTTCTCTCCGTATGTTGCTTTATAGTTGCATTTTTAAACGCTGTGTTGCAGGAGATGTTGGTTGTTAAACAATTGTGTGTAGGTGCTCTTAGTCCCTCGGGACTGAGGAAGGGAAAAGGTTGTTTACATGGTTATTATTTGTCTGTCTCSGTAATAAATATAAATCTGGGAGAAAACAGCCTCAATTTAAGAAAATTATTTCACTTGATAATTGGCAAAATTCCGTCAGAAATGTATATTTATGAAGAATAACTTCTGTTTTTCTAACAGAAACATTAATTTTGAATGAGGAAAGTGCCTCTGTTATCTTTACRACATATGGAAGATATGGGATCATACTTGGCCCTTTTGCTAGAAATAGTTTTATTTTATTTTAATCTTAATTTTTGTTTTATTTAATGTTTATTTTTTATGTTGTTTTATGTTATTTTTATTTTTTTTTAAAATGTCAACATACAATGATTTTGCTTCAAGTGTGCAGGCCTTATCTTAAGACGTAGGGCCTCTGCCTAGAGATCTGATCGTTTTATAAAGAAGGAAAGTAATAAGGTTGAGTAATTTAAGGTAAAGGGCAAGGCCAGAGGGAAGCTGGGGTTGTACCACACTGGCGAGGCACAGAATATTCACAGTTCCAGAGCGTGTGCTCCAGATTCATTGAATAACATGGAAAGAGGCTCAGGAAAATGAGTGGAATGCGGTGTTAATCTCAGCAAAGCAATCTGGGCGTGGCAGGATTGTGGAGTATTTGTGACAGTGGAATGGCACAGYGCTGGCATTCTCTGAGTCACAGAGTTTATTAAAACTGCTTTTTTTTTGGTCCTTTGTCTTTTAGGTTGGTTTGTGTAAACAGTTTTTGCCTGTGCAGGAAGGCAATTCTGGCAGGTTATTTGGTGCAGCAGGAGCTTTATCCTTTGGAACCCACAGAATTTATATATATTTATATTAATTTTATATTTTAGGTATAAATTTTATATACAATTTTATATATATATATAAAAATATAAATACATGGTGGGGTTTTTTATTTCTTTTTTTTGCATGAAAAGCAGTTCTTAACGTTCAAAATCCCATCCAGTCAAGATGATTCAATTATTTAATATATAAAAAAATTACTGCCAGCTTTACATGATTGAGTATATGAGAACACACCTCAGAAAATACAGTTGAGGTGTAGATCATATTAATGCCTTGGGAAGGGGGAAAGAGCATCCTTTTGAGCAGAGATGTGGAAGGCATTGGAATCAATATTGATCATGAAAAATGTTAACGTGCTAATTCAATCAAATTTATTTCTCTTTGTGCCTTTCATGTGACAATTCTCCTGTGAGAATTGCACTAAATGGTTGTGCTCGAGTAGCTTTCGGTTGAAAAAAGGTCTGAATTTTAAAAACGCATCCTAAATAGTGTATTGCAATATTTTATACCAGCAGCTGTAGCCAAGGGGGAGCAGGAACGTTCTTTAAAATTCTGGACGTGAATCTGCAGCTTTCTCGGGAAACTTTGTAAGGATTTAATGCAAAATCGCTGCGTTGTTGTGTAGATAATGTAATCGGGAAGGTGCTGTTTGTAACAGCGGTGTGGAGATGGAAAAAAAGGGACAGGAATGGATCTYGTGGAGGTTGGGATGGGACGGGTTGAGAAGTGATGGGGTGGGAYGGGAAGTGATGGGATGGGATGCAACGAACCTGACTCTCCAAGCTAAAAGCACCTTCAACACCCACCTTGGAGATCAAAATCAGTGAGGGACGGGTTGAGAGCATCGATGTCATTGCTGAGGTCCCCCTCGTGCAGCAGCGCGTCCTGCACCGTCCTGCCCGGGGAATGCTCGGGCAGCATCTTCATCCCGCAGCTCGGGGGGCTCTGCGCCGGCACCGGCGAGTCCTGCGGGATGCCGGGCTGAGTCCGGAGCTGGCTTTGAGCCTCCCCGGAGGGGAACAGGCTCGGAGGGTCCGGCGTGTGCCCCAGCAGCGCCGTGGGGAGCTGGGGGAAGCCGCGGGGGGACGCGAAGCAGCCGGGCTGCTGCCCCCCCAGCGCGGCGGGCAGGGGGCTCTCGGCGTGCGGCGCTCCCGGGCCGCGGATGCCGCGCAGGGCCTGCGGGATCCCGGAGGAGAGGGAAGGCTCGCACAAGGAATGGGATTGCGCTGCCATCTGCCTGGAGAGGGAGGCACCTGCAGCGCCCGCGGGGCTGCAGGGCAGCAGGGAAGGTCGCAGCTTCTCGCTCTTGTCGCCTATCAGGGTGTCGAGTTCTTCTGGAAAGCGAGAAGAATGTCCGTGATTGACTCATCCGTGCAGGAGTTTTGGTGTTACTCGAAAAAATGGCAAACAAAAGTGCTGGTTCATATATATTAAAAACTCCAAAGCCTGAAATGTTTTTCTAAATTATCATTGCCAAATGAGCATATAATAAATTCCACTTTTTGTGTTTAAAGGTCGGATACTTATCAGTTAATGCAAAATTTTATTTGCTATTACTGATTTCAGCATTCTTTTTATCATATGATAGTTGGTTGGAAGGGACCTTAAAGATCATCTCATTCCACCACTCTGCCATGGACAGGGACACTTTCCACTAGACCAGGCTGCTCCAAGCTCCATCCAGCCTGGCCTTTTATCTTGAAGTTTAGTGAGAGGTCAAGAGAGAATATTTTCTAAGTTTCTGTGTGCTTCTTTGGAAATACCTACAAAACCAGGTCTTGTTTAATTCTGCTTTTTAATTTTTTCCTTGTTTTGCCAAGCACTTTACGACCAGGAAAAATCCTTAAATGCTCTCCTAAATCATGTTTAAATCCTTTTACACATCTTGTAGCCTGTTGCAAAGAAAACATCTGGGGAGAGCTGCTTGAGAACTAAAACACCAACAAACCACTGACCTGGCTTTGCCATGCTCTTCCTTACAGCAACTGGGTCTTTCCTCTTCCATTTCTGAAGCTCCTCCTGCATCTTGTCGATCTTGGCTGGATTCAGAGCCCACAAACAGCCTTTCCGAGAAGAATTCCCGGACTTGTTCTCCACCTTCTCGAAGCACTTGTTCAGGGATAAGTTGTGGCGCACGGAATTCTTCCAGCCATCTGGAGCTGTCTGGAGAAACAAACCCAATGTAAGAACAGAACTTCAAGCTAAAAAAAAAAAWAAATGTATATATATAACTCTGTTTTGACTGGTGAGGTTGCAAGAAATGCTGTTTAAGTTTATCCCTTCTGCAACGAGAAACTCGTACGTTAGAGGGAAGCCACAAAAATGTTACAGTCATGTTGTGTGGGAAGAGAGGGATCAGATAAAATAGTAACTGATCTTCYGAGCAAAAAGGTTGTCAGAGGGCTGCTGGATTTTTTTTTTTTTAAGAGGGAATTTGCACATCACAGGAATTAAATGTGTAAAAATTTGTTCTAGAACCGTGAGCTAACAGGAAATCTATCGGAGTCTATTTTGGAACACCTAGAAACATTTCAAACACTTCATTAAAGCACTACGTGCTGCCTGGGCTCCAATTCAGTGTCCAGGCAGACTTCAAAAGGATTTMTGGTGCTACTGTAGGTGTAACTTTGTGTGCTGGCCAATTACATAACCAAATGGTTTAATCACAAGCCCTCCAGACGAGATACAGGTTTCCACAGATGATCGCTCATCTSTGGGCTTTGCATTTATTTTTAACTCAGCAGTAGCAGCTGGAAGGTTCTTTGAACTAAACAATTAAAATTATTCTCTCTTAGTTCCAAAAATCCTCATCTCTGTGTCATARGAATAGGAAGAAATTAAACAACTCTCTGAAACGGGGGCGAAGTTGTCCGCGGCTATTGATTCATAGTCATGGATGCAAAATATTTGTCATCATAAAGAGAATTATTGAGCAGAGAGCACAAGAAATAAATATGGGCTTCCRTAGTCTTTTTAAAAATGTTAAAAATTAAAATTTCCCTTTTATGTGCATTAAGTTTTCTTTCCAGTCTTACTCTTTATTAATTAGGATCCTTCTCTCATAGAAAGCCAGATTTTTGATAGTTTGATAATTTCTTTAATTGTCATCTAGTGCATGTGACTTCCTCTAAGACCATCTTTTATAAACGGATCTGAGTCCATTGTGGCTTTCACATGACACGCTGTGAACTTTTGAACAAATTTTGACAGAAATTCTTTTACCAATATTAATTTTTTTTACACCCTTTTATAAGGAAGGTAAAACCTGTTCTTTTGAGCTATTGTGTGGATTAAGGCAGTAAAAACCTTATTGAAGAGTTGAGGGTCTCATTTAATACTTGCTTGCTTCACTAAAAAAACCAAATAGGTGTGGAATGAAATATATGTTATTTACTAAAAGAGAAACTATTTCCCCTTCATAGCAGCACAGTTTCTACCGTTTTGGCCCACCTGATGTCAGCATTTCACTGCTCTGTCTCATGGGTGAGACAACACAAATTCTATTAGAAAGGAAAAGAAAAGAAAGGAAAAAGGAAAGGAAAGGAAAGGAAAGGAAAGGAAAGGAAAGGAAAGGAAAGGAAAGGAAAGGAAAGGAAAGGAAAGGAAAGGAAAGGAA
>JACAXG010000075.1:3991949-4038928 GCA_018881555.1 Amblyornis subalaris
AGAAAAGAAAAGAAAAGAAAAGAAAAGAAAAGAAAAGAAAAGAAAAGAAAAGAAAAGAAAAGAAAAGAAAAGAAAAGAAAAGAGAAAAGGAGACCCCAAACCTTTAAACCCCTTTCTGCCACAGGATAATAATAAACATGACAAATCAGTTTTTTTCCCTTGCAGATAATATTCAAGCTACTTTCTGCCAGTTCCAACAGTGAGTAAAACTGTTCCTCCCAGGTAAGTTGTGTATTTAGCTACTGAACAAGCCGACCTGGAAGAATATTCCTGTTTCTTGCCCCGCGCACAGGCTACACCTCTGTGTGTACCTAGACAGGATAATTGGTGTTTCTGCCCACATGGGAGCGGCACGGGCTTCCCAGAGGTTTTCAGAACGTGTGGGGGTGTAAATTAGGAGATGGTTTTAGAAACTGTAAGAGCAAAAAGTGCACGGATTGATTGTGGAGGCTGCCGCCAGGAGCCGAGCAGGTTCTTGCATTAAAACTTGAGCTGCGAGAATTCCTTTACCCAAGTAGGGCTTGGGGGAACATTCAGTGTGTTAAGCGAAAAAACACCATTTTTAAAAGCAAATGTGCTKGTTAATGAACAAACTTTGGCTGCTGGAGTGGCTCTTGTGTAGTTGGAACCTCCTTGTTACGGCTTGTTTTGGCTGTTGCTGCATTCAACACAGTGGGGATGAGAGTGAGGAATTATAAAATCAACTGAGGAATCACAGAATCATTAAGGGGGGAAAAGCCCTCTAAGATCACCCAGCCCAGCCATTAACCCAAGGCTGCCAAGGCCACCACCAGGCCATGTCCCCAGGCGCCACACCTACAACACTTGAACCCTTCCATCACACCACAGACCTTTCTGCCCTCTCAGACCACTGGCAACAACTCCAGTTAATGACATTAAAGCTTTCTGGTAGACTCACTAATCACTATGAAAAAGAAAAAAAAAGGATGACAAGCAARAAATATTATTGTCCAGCCCCACTGATCCTGACCAGCTCTTGAAGTTTAAAGAGTTCAGTGATCTTGCAAAACCCTTTCTCTTTAAATCTAGGTCTCAGGAGAAGGGAGAGGTACATCAAAGACTAATTCAACTTTAGCTGCGTGGATGATTTTTTTTTTTTTTTTAGGACGTAGGAGTTGGATTGCTCTGTTTCAACTAGAAATGAGATTGTTGCATCATAGAAACTGAATTTGCTGTGGCAGCGAATCCGAGTTAATTTGACTCGGCTTGTATCATCCCATGTCTCCCAGCAAGGCTCTGTGCACACTTGCACCCTCTTTCTCTCCAAAAATTAAATCGCTTCCCCTCTCCCTGTTGTATCCTGCTTTTTAGAGAGTGCTGGTAGCAACAGCAAAATGTTCTTTGCTGATTTTTATGTCATTTTATTTTGCTGAAGACTCTCCAGACACAGGGAGGATGGAGGACATTAATTTTTGCCATGTAGTGGTAATTCTCTGGGCTGCTGTAGAGACTAGAGGTAGACAGGGCTTAATGCCTGTGAGTGTAAGATCTGATTGCTCACTCTCCCCTGCTTATTTTAAGGATGTCACAGTCTATTTGACWGCATTTGTAAGTAAAATGCAAAAATAAATTTGTGACAAAATAGTAAATGTTTGGGTAGCACCCCCTGCACTACTCTTTTCCTCCAGCA
This sequence comes from Amblyornis subalaris, assembly GCA_018881555.1. Classification (NCBI taxonomy): domain Eukaryota; kingdom Metazoa; phylum Chordata; class Aves; order Passeriformes; family Ptilonorhynchidae; genus Amblyornis; species Amblyornis subalaris. The sequence continues at coordinate 3,993,601 of JACAXG010000075.1, forward strand.
GTAACCTCATTCTCATCAGTTTTTAAATGAATTAAAATAAAAGACATGAGGTTCTGAAAAACCAGGAAGGACCAGGATGGTGGCACCTGGCAGAGCCACAGTCCCGAGTCCGAGGGATTCTGTCCGTGTTGGCAGCAGCAGCACTCGGTTTAAAGCTGCTGATTAATTTTATAATCAATTGTGTTGCAAGACAATGGAGAATTAATTTCAGTTTGGTCTGAAGAATAAAGATGCCTGTAAAAATTATTAGTGATATTCCCACCTCTCTGCTTGAAACTCATCCTATTTTCCTGTGGATTCCTTTGGGATGGAATGCTTCTTTATTTTTTCTCCCTTCTCTTACTTGGAAGAAATGATGGAGTAGTTTGTGATCCCTTTGGGAGGAAATCTGGGAGCACAAAAGCGTGATGGATCCCGACAGTCCTTCCTCCATGTTAATGTGTATTTTTCTCTGATTACTGACAATTTCAATCTAATTATTCTTTTGTGTGTGCTCTATTTATCCTCAGTATCCCAAACCATTGAAAAATTGTATTGGAACATTTATTTTTAGTTATTCTCAGTGTTCTTTTCTTATTATAAATCTTTGAACTGCCTTGCTGYGGCTGTTTTACATTTGGGTTAATTGCTGCAGGGCTATTTGCAATAGGAAACAGGACRGGCTCACTGGCTTTATTTTCATTTTTGGGCCTTGCTCACCGTTGAGGTCACCCACTGTGGGCTCCGGTGAGGAGGTTTTGAAGAATCAGCAGAAATAAAGCTCTGAGTGGAGCAGCACTTGATGATTCCATTACAGCACTTTTAAAAATCTTAACTAATCCTCCTGCTCTTGGATCCTGTGCTGACTGAGCACTTTCCACTCACATTCCAAGTGCAAGGAACCATTCCCTCCTAGCAGGGATCCAAATTTCAGTAGTGCTGCTGCAAACCATCCACCCTTTCCCTCCCCAGCTCCCTGTGTAATTATGAGCTTAGTACCATTATCATATATTATACTTTTCTTTGTACAGGGCATGCAAGGGATGCTGTTGCCCAAGATGAATATCCCAGCTCCAGGATGGAGTGAGATAACCTGGAATCCTCTGCTTCCACACCAGTCTGGAGGTGCTGCTGATGGCAGAGGAAGCTACAAGACCAGTTCTGCCTGTATTTGAGATCTGAGAGGAAGCAGTGAAGGTGTTTTTAAAATAATTTACCCTTTTTATGAGCTGCTAGTGAGGATGGTCACTGTTATACACTCAAACTCACAGCTGGAACAGTTCTTAATATCTTTTCGAATTAAATATGACCACGTTTGGTAATAAATAAATAACAAAATGCTGGGTAGTTTGTGATTATAAATGTATATAGTGTGTAATTGATTTGGTATTAATCTACTAAGAAATGATCCCTTTCCATTGCTGGAATCCCATCCCTTATTCCCAATGCTGAGAGCTTAGAGGGAGCTCCCCCCACCCCATTCCTGTGGAACTCACCTTAAAGTAAGGAAAGTGTTCTGTCATGAAATTGTAGATCTCACTGACGGGCAAACTCCCTGTCTTGCTGTTTTTGAGAGCCATGAAGATCAGGATGCTTTAGGGAGAGAAAGAAAAGCATTTTAGCCCCTTCTGCCTGACTCCTCAGAACCAAAACCAGATTATTTTTCACGGTGTGTGTAATTACTCTGCCTTTCACTGTCATAGCACAAATACGAGGATGATTTTAAGTTTCCTCTCAGTTGTTTACAACAATCTCCTTACATTGTTTAACTCCTGGAGGTAATTCTCAAAGCTCATATGAAATGTCTAACTTAGGTTTAAAATAAGGTAACACTCAAAATAGAATCAAGACCCTCAAATCCTGCTGGTGTGTAGCTATTGAAAGTTTTGTTTGAATGCTCAAACTGGTGAAGGCCACAAAGAGCATCAAACTGACAGTGACAGAGGGATAATTAAAATTTAACTGTCTGATCTACTTAGATCATTTGGGGGCTAAACCTGTGTGGTGACAGCCATAGTGGAGATGTTTTCTAGGCCTTTCCTGGCTCCAGGAACAGGGGAAAAAATCAGTTTTAGTACAGGTGCTGGAGAAGACAAATAAGGATCAGTCTTGTGCTGACGAAATTCGCAACACCTAAAATTTTGCTTTAGGGAAATGTCTCATTTTTTTGGGGGGTGGAGAGTGATCCAGACTGTTCCCCTGCTTTCCAACACKCAATTCCTCTGTGCCTGGGCCCCAGAGCCTGGAACATTCTGTGATCCATGGGGACAGGACAGGACACACCGGGAACAAGGCAAATAGGAGGGAACGTGTCGTTGCAAACGATGCTGGAAACAGGCCAGGGGTAAACGGGGTATTTCCTGTAACGTGAGGGCTTGGAAAAAGATTGGGTTACCTGTAGGAGTAGATGGGCTTGGGAAACAGAGGCTGCTGGGATTCTTGGCTGCTTTGAGGAGCAATCCTTTGGTAGGGGTAGTGTGAAGAAGCGATGTAAGTCACGGGGTAGCTGCCTCCTGAGGGGTACTGGGGGGACAGGAGAGGTGTTATTTGGTTTAGCATCAAGCTCCCCAAAATATTTCCTAATAACAGCATTATTCCCGAGGATATTGTATGGGGAAAAAAAAAAAGTATTTTCTTSTTTATTTCCTGCGATGCGAAAAATGTGGGGAACTGTATCCTGTTAATTATCTCGAGGTAATTCTTAATTTTATAGACMTAAAGCTTATCTGCCTTCAGCCATCTCTCTTGAAGCATCTCAGCCTGCTCAGCCTCCCCTGAACATGCACACAAATAATTCATGGTGTAATTTTATTGACATTAAAGAACCCCCAAAACCACCAAAATAAAACACTTCAATGTGCAACTCAGGAAAACCAGCCTGGTAAGTAAAGCTGCTAAAAATGTGGGAAGAAACATGGAAGTTTTGCCTGAGCCTTGTTTGGGTTTGTGTGCTACTTTTTTGCTGCTTTTTTCTTCAGGTGGAGAGGAAGCAAAAATTCAAAGCATACAATAACTGCTTCTAAGGGAATAACACCCCAAAACCTCCGTTAAAATTGCTGTTATCGTGCAAGGCAGGAAAAAGCCCAATAAACAACAACAAAAACTTYAGTGGATGCATCAGAAAATATTTTAAAATTAGTGTATTATTATGGAGTAAGTTACTAATGTCGTTCCAGGGGTCAGGAGAGTGCCATATGAGACATTTTTGGGGTGAATTCACACTGCCTGTCCGGTGCTGAAGCTGTTGAGCTATTCCCTGTTCCCTCATAGTCAATTCCAAGGAACAGGCTTCTCCAAGACGCCAGGAGCTTATGTGCTGTTAACCACCACCTCAAGTGATCATTTTCCTCCCATTTTCTGTATCAGAAAGCTAAAAAGAACAGCCAGGACCCCTAAAATCAGATAATATTTATGCCACCCTTGCCTTTCCACTGGGACCATCCCTGAGAAATGCTGACCTATCTCTTCAGGAGATCTCTAAGCCTGTCCAGCTCCCAAAACACCCTAAAGAGATGGGATCACCGGGATAAAAATACACCAATGCCAAAAAACAGGTGAGAGAGTGGAGATAATCCACATGGACAGCCTGGATTGCACCAGAGTTCCTGTAGATTTGCTCCCAATTTTTTTGACACAGCAGCTGGTATTTTTCTTTTCCAAATATTCCATGCTTTTCTTCCCCAAAATTACAGTTTGAACCTGCTGGAAAGAGACTTTCCAGAACACCGCCCAGCTCGGGTAAGATAACATCAGTTGGCTCTTCCACCACACGAGAGGAATTTCTGCCTCTTCCAGATGAATCTTTCCAGATGCCAGGGGTGAGGGCATGGCCAAAATTAGGAGTTGTGTCACAATAAAAAATCTGCCTGGATGCCTTCCCTGGTACTCAAAGGTTGCTGGGCCCTGTTCTGGTGTTTTACTGCTCAGCCCCAGCAGTTCTGTGTCATGAGGTTTGTGTGGTTCCTCTGAAAAATTATAATGTAGCTCTTGAGACTCATGGGGCAAAATCCCTTGGACATYGCCATAATTTCTTATTGCAATCCAATTTTTTTCTGGATCAATAGTTTCAGTTGCTCTTGGTCTTTGTCCCCTTAAAACTCCTATGAGGGGTCACCATAAGCTTGCAAAATATTTGTAGTTTATTTATTTATTCTGTATCCTGAATAATTTATCTCAGTTTCTCTGTAATTTCATCCTGGCTGCTGGAGTTTTCTTGCTTTTATCTTTCTAACATTGAACTGCCAGAAATGGAATGTGGAAAACCAGACCAAATAGACTCCATCGTTTGCATGGAGAAAGAAACGAAATGTACATAATTAATCATGTCCTGCCTTGTTAAACTAAATATTGGGCACAATTAAAGTCCCCAGAGCAGCTGTGAACTAATTTCTGTGCGCACTGTGCTGCTCCCTGCTCCCTGGGTGCAGATTTTTCCCCCTAGAGCAGAAAACTGGGCAATTCCTACAAGAATCCTCATTTTTAGAGGTTTTGGTGGCTCTCTGAAAGGAGACAACGCAGAGATGGGGCTGGTTTTGATGTCCTCATGAAAGGCCAGACCTGGGCGTTTTAGGGATTACTTCTGTTTTATTGGATTCATTAGTCCTTTTGGAGGGAAGGGAGGCTGGGGAATGGCCTGGACCGACAGGCTGGGGCTGGTTTTACAGTGTCCCATGGCATGAAAGGTGTTTTATGGTGGGTGGGTGAGCGACTCCAGCCCGTGCCTGCCGCTTCGCCCGGGTCGATAATAACTCATTTTTCTCGTGAGTCACCGTTTCTGTCCTGTCCAGCAAAGGGGAAGGTGAGGCCGTTGGATCATCCGGACAAAACTAATGAAGGGGCTGATCTTTTCCATCCGTCTAATGAAAATTGGGGAGCAGCTGGAACTGCCCGTTCTCCGGAGTGGAGCCTCCTCAGAGTCATTTAAGTTGCACTGCCCCGTTCCAGTTTGAAATGCAAAGCATCAATAATGGGGCTGCTCCACTCAGGAGATGTTATTCCACTTCTTCTCAGTTGTATCCCATATTCTTTCCATTTTCCAGGGTGTGATTATGGCACAGGGAGAGCAATTCTACCTCTTAGGACTTCAAGTTGCTTTTACCTATTTGTTTTTTTTTTTATTCCTGAGTAGCAGAACACGTTGCCAGACTTTTCCTACAGTAACATCAAGCACAAGTATTGAAAAGTCCGACAGAAACCTGCTGCACTTCAGAGATTTGTCCCAGTGCCAGCCTGCAGGTGGATGGAGGATTTTCCTCTTAGTGCCTGTTGGATCTTGCCTGGCAGCTCCCAGGAGCTTGGATTCTGGAGGTTTTTGGAACGTGGTCGGTGCCAACGCATAGTGACAGCACTGGGATCAAATCAGCAGGGGCAGGGGAAGGGTGCCTGCTGCAGAATGGATAAAGGAATTAAAAATATTCCATCAATTAACAGGCTAAGTGGGGGTTCCGCTACAGCAGCACACAAAAACGGCATTTTTATGGTGAGTGAGATGTACAGTCCTGGGACATATCCACTTTTTCTGGCAAGTTAATCCTTCATCTGAGGCCATTTTTTTTCTAAAATAACAAGAATCAAATCAATAGATTTGTAATTTAGGATGGCAGTGAAATATCACCTTTGTCTTTATTCTATTTTAATTTTACTATTACCTTTTATCACTTCTATTGAGTTTCAGGTTAACACGAAGAAAACACAAGTAAATTAATTATGATGATATCGATAAGAATTTAAAGATTGTTGCCTTTCTGCCACATGATAGGGGAAAATAAGGTTCAGTGAATCCTGGCTGGTGGAATGTCAGTGTGATAGGCAAAATAAAAAGCCAGGAGTGACGAGTGTTTCAGTGACTCAGACCTGTAACACCACACGAATGAACAACCCCAGCGAAGTGTCAAACAGGAACCTGGCTCTGGTTTTCTCTGCCCACTTTTAAATCCCTGCTCTGTCAGTCAGAGTTTTTATACTCCATGAGCAACTTGGATGAGGTGGTGCAGCTGATGCCACAAAATCTGTCACCAGCCCCTGGGATCAAAGGAGACGGAACTCAAGCGTGAGCTTTTATCTTCAAGTATTTTTGAGTTTCCTTCAAGTTTCATTTCATTCAGTTCTAAGGGTTGGGTGTTTTGGAGTTGTGCTGTTTTTCTGTATGGATTTCCACCTATAAATCTGAAAAATCCTCGTTGTCTTAATTTGACCTTGAGTTTTTTCCTCTGCTTGTTTTAAATTGAGTGTTTCGAGCGTATTTTTATCTTGAACATCTTGCTGAAAGTTTTACACCTGGCAGGTAATTGAGCATCAAAAAGGGAAAATTTCAAAGCATTGAACAGCATCACCATTTTAATCTAAAGGAAATTATTTTAAGTGTCAGTGATAAAGCTGTGTTACAGAAGAACAACCTTAATCTTGCACGTTCTCCTGCATCATCAGTATTATTGTCAATTATGCTTCAGCTGAATAATCTTTCACTGGGGATGATGTAAGAGGCAAAAAGTTGCAAAAGAAATGTGTGTGTCGTCAAGCACAAGGAAAGTGAACATCATTTTGCTGTTCCAATTTTACTTTAAAATTTTTTTTTTAATGTTTGATCTGAATTTTAAGTATATGGTCACGTATATTTAGGGTTTTTTTCTGAAGTTAGAGCACAGTTAATTCCCTGGGATCCTGAAATGCCAAGAGTTTTGTTAATAATTTATCTGGCTTCAAAGCCAATTTTCTTGAGTGTAGTGCTGAAAATATAAATATGCAGTACCAAGATTCCATTTCTGCAAGTTTTGGGTGGKTTTTTTTTCCCTTCTTTTTCTGAAAGATCGTTTAAAAGTGCATTTGGCTGTGGTTCTTTAAAGATCTTATTCTCATAAACAAAATGCAGGTATATAAACACGGCCCTGCAAACCCACGCATTTAAAGGTGGTTTTTTATCTGTGTTTTTTTTAATTATTAATACCACAATTGCTGTACCATTAGAGTGCTAAAATACAGGGATTTGGGTGTACAAGTTGTACTGACCTGGTGGAAAGGGTGTGAGGGGCAATACATCTGCTGCACTTGGGGCTGGTAGCAATACAAACCAGGCTGCCCTTCCAGGGGGGATGTCCTAAGCTTCATGTCTGAATCCTGCTGGAAAATATTTAAGGAATGAGTGGTTAGAGAAAACAGATTTATTTAAAATAGGATAATTCTGTTGGTCACTGTTGGGATTTGTTTTCATTATATTGGCTCTTTGGGGCTTAATTCTGTCTCAGCAAGCATTAATGGAAGTGGTTTATGTTCTAATGGTATAAATTAGGGGATGCTCCATCCCTGGAAGTGTCCAAGGCCAGGTTGGATGGGGCTTGGAGCAACCTGGGATAGTGGGAGGTGTCCCTGCCCACGGCAGGGGTGGAACTGGATGATCTTTAAGGTCCCTTCCAACCCAAACCACTCCATGATTCTACGAAGACACGAACCAATTCCTGCATTTCCATAATTACAACTTTTAGGAAGGAAATCCCAGGCCACATTCCATGCAAAGAGCAATTCGGAAAACGCAAGTCTCTGTTTATATTTTGTATTCTCTGCACACACAAACCAGACTCTGCAGCTTTCATTCCTGAGTGTACACATGTGTCTCCCTCTTTTTTTCATTCTCCTTGATTTTATCCTGCAGACTGTCAGTGCCTCCAGCTGACTCTGGAATTTTGGCATTAGCTGGAGGGTGAGGTCTATAAAGTACAGAAAAGTGGTGGAAGAGAAGAATCACACTGGGCTGGTTATTGGATTCAACCAAGATGCAGGGAATATGGAAAAATGGGAGAATTTAGTAAGAATCTTATTATTTCAAGATTCTGATAGCGTTTATCCTTCTGCTTTAAAACATGGTCATATTGACCAGCTCTTATGCTATTTTAGTCTGCCTAATAAATAAAAACAAATAAATACGAAAATTATCTGTTACATTATATGTTTTAATGTATTTTATATATATGATGTATGTAGTATATCTACTAAATATTTTTATATTTAGCATTTTTATGGTGCATTATTAGGAGCACAARCTAGACTTGATTTGACACCCAGTATTAATTAATAAATGTCCACATTATGTTAGTGACCATCAGATGAAGATTTTCAGAAATCCCAACTTTCCAGCAGCGTGGAAGTGATTTAAGAGTGGGAATTTGGGTGCTGACAGAACCAGGGGAGACACCAACACGCAGCCACTGCTCCTGAGTTACACCCACGTGTAAAGGGCTCCTGCCTGTACATCCTGCACATCCCAGGGATTTGGGAAGACAATGGGAATTCGTTTTCATCACCTGCTCCCGGGTTTTGCACTGAACTCCTCTGACCCAGATGAGTGTTTATCCAGGAAATAAGAGATTTAGATCAATTTCCTCCTTAACCTGAATGGCTTCAATCCCCAGGTATGTTCCCTGACAACATCTCTCCATTCCCTGGTCCTAATCCAATTAAGATTTTTTTTTTAAAACTCCTCTTTCATTTGGTAGCCCACGAATTCTTCCTCTCCCAGGCATKTAGAACCAGCTCAGGGCTCTCTCCTGGCAGGTGGAGTCGTTGTTTTTGGCTGAATCAGATGATGAAGATACACTTTACACCTTGGATCACAACAGAGATATTGTGGAGATACTGGAGGGTAATTTAATTTGCTTTTCAGGGATCTCTGCTGCCCTAAATAGGCAACTGCCTCTATCTAGTATTGGAATTAGCCCAGGTAACTACACTGCACATACCATAAACACATTGATATTTAATTTTTGGTGGTACTGATGCCTTAGAGTTTCTCTTTACGTTGAGAAAAGTGCAGGTGAGCTGAGGTGTTGGAACAAATCTACTCCACATCCTCCTGCTGGAAAATACTGTTTTGTGACCTTTYGTCTCTTGAAAACACCAGCTGATGACAAATTTCATTGTCAGGGAGCATTTGGATGTTTGGGATTCATGTACCTCTTCTAATGGAAAATCCTTTGTCCTTGTGCATCTTTCTGAGGGATGTTTTCCAGCAGGGAAAGACCATAAAACAGAGAATTTGGACAAACAAATATGGATATGCCTAAACATGTTTTTCCCGAGCTTTAGCCCGCAACTCGACAAGAGACTAAATATCCTTGTAGTCGCATTAAGAGACAAGAAAACARCTCCAAAAGCCAATGAAAATGGGGAAAACGATGATAAAAACCACTGACCATGACCTGTGGGCTGTGCTCCTGGCCCGCGGTGCCGTACTGGAGGCTGCTGCACCACGGCTGCTCCGCGGAGATGTTCGGGATGTGCGCGGGGAACGGCTCCGGCTCGTCGGGACCCGCGGATCCCGGCAGGCCCTCGAAGCCATCGATGCTCCTGTGGCTCTTGAAGGGGGAAGCTTCCGGAGGGAGGGCTTGATGCGCTTCCTGGAAAACGTCCTCGCTGATCTGCCTCTTGTAAGGGTGGAAGGGGTTCCTGCTGCTCTTGAGGAAGCGGTCGTAGCTCCCGGCGGCGTTTTCCTCGTAGCTGTACCGCCGGAATTTTTCCGTGCTGAAAGACGCCTTGAACTTGTTCTTGCCGCAGGGAATGCCTTGGCTCGTGGGGTACCTCCCGTGGATCTGGTCCTGGGAGGGGGAAGCGGGGCTGGGGCTGTGAGAGGAGTCCGAGCTCTTCCGCTCTGTCCTGGTGTCTGGCTCATAGGGCTGGCAGCTGTAGCTGGGGTTATCCTGCAATGGAATATTGGCATTTGCTTATTTAAGGCTGACGTGAGCAAATAATTTATTATTTTCATTATCCGCATTATTTATTTATATAAATTATTTTTATTTTAATCACACTAAAACACATTGTTATTGATAAGTATGGAATTACCAGTTCTAACCCTCTTCATGCAGAGAAGCCCTAAAAGATCTAAAGGGTTTTCTGATTGCTTGGTATCTAAAACTGTTCAACAATTAATTAATGAAAGCAAGGCCAGGTTGGATTGGGCTTTGAGCAGCCTGGCCTAGCGGATGGCATTCCTTCCCGTGGAACCGGATGATCTTTAAGGTGCCTTCCAACCCCARCCATCCCGTGATTCCACRAGAAAACCAAACTGTCCTTGGAAAAAAAGGGTGTCTTGACTTGTAGGTCTGACAGTTCCAGGGAAAAGCTGAGGTATGATCGAGTGAGGAAAGATTAAATGACAGGAATGTGATAAGTGCAAGTCTTGTCCTATGCAAGTTTAGTCAAATAAGCTTGATCTCATTCCCTGATGGTGTTCCAGGCTCCCGGATTTGTTGGTGGTTACATCACTTCCCTTCATTAAGGTGGCCACACTCATTTGGGGAGACAAGGCAGGCTCTGGGCAGACGTTTCACCCTTCCTGTCTCACCTCCTCCCCTCCCTTCTGCAAAGAGAAAATAGCAGCTACTAAAGTGCTCTTTAATCTGGAGGAGAAAGGCTGAAGCAGGACTGGTGTCTGGGTCCTGGCACCGAAAATATGCATATTTTCCTGACATCAGGGATGAGTAACTGCTGGGATGCCTTTGAGAAGACACACGTCGGCCAGGAGCAGGTTGTTGTGTTCAGGGAGGGGGCAAGTGGAATGTCCTGCCTGTTCCACAAAAACCAGACCGGATTATTGAGAGGTCCCTTCCCTCCTTCCCTCTCCAAATCAGGGGTGGGTTTACGGAATTTTAGGAGAACAGGGAAAGGAAGATAAGCCTTTATGGAAGAACTTTCCATTCTTTCCTAATAGAAGGATGACAATGGTTATTTTKCTGCTGTCTGATGAAAAACACCACTCTCAGCTGTATTTCTGTTATGAAATATGAATATACAGGCAACAGGAGAGAGATCATTTTATTCCAAAAAAAGTCCCAAGGAGTTGAGAAGTGCTTGAGGTCATCCTTTAGTGACAGGGAGGAGACAAAAAGGCTCTGTTGTCTCTCTGCCTGTCTTCCTTTTATTTACTTATTTTACAAACAGGATGAGAATTAACTTTAAATGTTAGAAGCTGGCTGGATGGATTTTTGCGTTTTTAAAGCAAGAGGGATTTTAAGCAATGGAATAGGAAATTTAGCTGGAGTTTAAGATTAGCTGGGAAGGATAACTCAGGTTTCTACCCCTCGAGAATCAAACTTGCAATGTTTGCTTTGTCACCAGTAGTTTGAGTGAGATTTAGCACAGCAAGAGCTGAATGTTGTATCTGATTTTTGAAGGAAGAGAACAGGCCTGGGCCAGTTTACTCACACTTTGCTGAACTGGGGATATTGGATCCCCCTGTGCCTTCATGAGGTCTTGCTGGTCTCTTTCCAGAGTGTCCGAAGAAGAAAATTTAATATTGGATTGATCCTGGAGTAGCGAAACCATCCCCAAATCCACGTCAGAAATCCTGTTACGGCAAAATCAAATTACAATAAACGCTTTTAAAAACTGAAACAGTGCWAAAAAAACCACCTTGTTGGGTGCAGGTGACTGGACAGGGTTGGATATGCAGCTGGACAATAACCCATCCTGAGGAATTCCTGATACAGTGGAATTTTTTTTCAGCTCCTAAAGAAATGTCCTGTAGATGCAATTCCAACAAAGATGTGATATGGGTTTTCTATGGATTCCCACATAACTTTTATAAAAATAAGTAATTTCTTTGCTTTCTGTAGGATGATAAGTTAATGAAAATGTATTGTTTTGGGGTTGTGCAAAYTTAGCAATATCACTTTATTGAGAGATTGTGATATAAATGTACCCCAGTTGCTTTCAGAGGGACTATATTAAAAAAAGGGCTCTTTTTCTATCATTACTCAGACTGATGGTTACAGCACACTTATATTTTCATTTTTTTTATTAGTCCCAATCCATTCAGCCTTCCTGTTCTGTTTTGCATGACTAAATGTATCTGAGATATGTAAATTACTTCATCATTCCATCCCTCTTTTTATTAGTTGGATCTCCTCTCAAGTTCCAAAACTTTGATCTTTGGATATAGGAGAACATATCTGATGGTGTTCTTCGGATTAAAAGGAATACATTTAATCTTCTAGTATTTTGTTTTCTACCAAGATTTTTTCCCCCAGTCTACTGTAACCTTACAGTAAAACAAAAGCAGAACTTGCATCTTTTTATGCCGTGCACCAAGTGTGTAGCTATTTAAATAATTTAGATTTTAGGTGAACAAATCAGGGGGAAAAATCCACTTTAATTCAAGAGTTAATCTGCCAGGTCTCTGCCACGTGTGGAAATTGCTGTCAGGTAAATAACTAAGGGGTTTATTGGGTTGAGTTAACAAAGACAGATCACCTAAAAATGTGGAAACCCTTTTTTGCCTTTAYAGTTCAAAGAGAAATCTTTATTTAYGATGAGTAAGACTGCACYGCCCGGGGGGATAAAGCACAATGGGGCTCGGAAATCAAGSAGAAGACCTCTGGTAGTATATCAGGGAAAAACGATGTGAGACAGAGTTCAGAAACGTCCCAGGCACAGCCTCTTCTCCCAGTGGCTTCACTGGAGGCTGATGAGGAGGGAGATTCCTCATCTTGAAAGAAGCAGGTGGGAAAACTGACAGCTGGGAGATAAATGTGAGTGTCTATTTGTGATTTGTGAGTGTTCCACACTGCCTGAGTGCTGCTTCCCCACTCCAGCTCATACAAAGCTGTCTCTGACCTCCCTTTCAAACTGCAATTTTTCAGCCCAGCTGCCTCGTTTGTGGTCCTGAGCATTAGAATTTCATTAAAAAGCCCTTGCACAGGTACAATTCTTGCCTGGTGGCTTCTGCACTGTGAGAGAATTTCGACAAATCCTTTCTGAAAACGAAGTGAATTTATCATGGTTGTTTGGGCTGTCGGTACAAAAGGTCCAGGAAAACCAAATTATTCTTGTCCCTCCCCTCCAAGGCCTTTGCCAGGTTCTGTTGATGAATTGAATTTTGGTGCCTCTTGGAGGCTGGTAGGAAAGGAGGAGTTTTACTGACATTTTATACTATTAAAATTTGCCCCTGCATAKATAAAGTATTTTCTTTTTTACTATTAAATGAGAAGCAGCCATAGGGAAAGTAATTTCTTTTTTTTTTGCTATTAAATGAGAAGCAGCTTTACACTCAAACAATGTTGGCCAGATAATCTGTATTCAATGGTGGTTATTTAATGCCTTTGTCAAGAATCCATTTTGGAGGAGCTCCCATATGGAGAAAAATCCCAAGGCTACAATCACAGAGCTGTTTTCAGTTTCCACACTGGCACCAGCAGCTCAGCAAGAGCTGCAGCTCCAGGTTATCCTTCTCCTGGAAATGGCACGCTGTGGATATGTCTTGCTGTGAGAGAAAAACCTCTGGCCATGGACTTCTGAGTTCCCATTTTTTTTCCTTGGAGTCCAAACTTCTCACTCCAAATATGTCTCACAGCAGGTTGCAAATATAGATCAGTAGGAACTGCCAAAGCAACATACTGAAAAATCCTTGCTGTCACTGCTCATTAAATCTCTTTTTTTTAATGTCCTTTAGAAGCACTTAGTTTTACTCTGTATAGAAAGAATACATAGCCAAAAAAGAAAAAGAAAAACTCACAAAAAAAGCCCCAAAAAAACCACCACAACAAAAACCCAAAACGAAACAACAATCAACTCCAAACCACTTGGCCTTGTTAACGCGGATTTTAGCGAAGAGAAATCAGATCACTCCCTGACAAACCTTCCTTAAGAGAAGAAATTACACCCGGGGGAGGCTGCCAATAATCAGGATTACAATAAATCATTTACAACAAACCGTTCCTGGGAGACAGAGCTTGGAGGAAGTTGTGGGTTGCCTGGATGTAGGATGTGTTAAAGCAAACAATGATGCTTTGATTTGGAAAGAGGTATCTGATGATCCCAGCTGGAGCTGGAACCACTTCACGTCCCTTTGAGTGCCGTAAATGTGGCGTGACCTTCAGCGGCTCCTGTGACAAGATCACCACCTCTAAAACAGGGAAAAGAGTGAGAAAGTGTAACCCCAGCTGGGTGTTGGGGGCAGCAAGGCAGCAGCAGCTGATCTATTAGCTCTGCATGACCGAGCCCCGTGGCASAAATCCACGGCTCGAACAATCCCGGGGTTTGTGTCTCCTCCGGCTCCGGAGCGACCTGGACTCGCTGGATGTTGCTGCGGGTGCCCCGTCCGGCCCCCGGGGCTGAGATCGGTTTCCACAAGAGGAAGGTGTGTTTGGATGTTCCCCTGATCCATCCTCCTCCAATTCCTGATCCATCCTCCCTGCCTGCCTCGGGCAGCTCCCTGGGCTTGGTTTGTCACTCACTCGTGTGACCTGCTCACATCTCTGCCCCAACACCCCAAAACACTAAATCGTCATTTCCCCCTCCACATCACAGTGATGCTTCCCAATGCAAGAAAGAAATCTTGGGATCTTTTTTTTTTTTTAATTTTCCCTCAAGTCTTCATGAGAAAGGAGCCASAAGGTTTCAGAATTCCATTTTCCAGTTTGCAGTTAAAAATCCATCACGTGTCAGTCAATAATGTCAGGTGCCAAATATTGCAGAAGCGCCCAGAATGTTGTGGCTAACACTTGTCATGGGTACAGGAATATTTCTACACATAATTAATCATGCAAAAAGTTCAGGAAAAGAATTTATTAATAAGAATCAGAATTTTGTTAAGGCTTTCAATGAATTTGAGACCTGTCCAAGGTTATTCCTGCCAGGTTGACGTTGCCACTGGAGGTTGTGCTGGCTCACCAAAGCCTTGTTGATCCCTGGCATTCTTGACACTGAGACTTGCCCTGTTTCTAGGAGACATTTTCAAGAGCAGGATTTGAATTTGCACAGCCCAGCACTAAACTTGTGTTTAGCCACACGAATTCCTTGCTGCTTCCTTGCTTCTCCTTACGGGATGTCCTGGACCTTGATTACAGGATCCTTGGATAGCTTTGCAGAGCGTTTAAGGATTGTCATTTCTTTTCTCCTGAATTGAAATCTGCCAGTGAGGTTGTTAATTTAACTGTGCTGGTTTTGCTTTCTTAGTCAAGGGTTCTGAGCTCAATTCTCTCATGGTTATCTAGTGGCTACTGGCCCATATTTTGCTACCTCTGGATATAACTTCTGCGTATGTAGTGGAAAACAAGGTTAATGTGACAATCTCAAGGAGGAGTGAAGAAAATTTGCAACCATGAGACCCCTTTTTTCATCCAATTGCATGGGATGTGTTTGCTGCCACTTTTGCAGTGAGGTGCTGAATTCCCGCAAGAGAAGGATGCCATTTTTAATGAGCTCATTCCTGAGTTTATCAGRGTTTGTTCACGAAGGGCTACCTGGAGGCAAGGCTGAACACCAGGAGGTCACTGTGGACTGAGGGTGATTGCCACCATGGCCAGGAGTGCTCTCCAGCAGGAGGGGTTGGGAGCTCTGGAACATCCAGGAGCCTCCTGGATGAGAAGGTGGGGAGAGTGTTTGCAGCAGGTTTTCAATTTGTAAAAAACGACAGCTACATGTATAAACAAATTTTAAAAAAAAAGAGCCCAAAAGGCATTTGTCCTAAATCTATTTTATGGAAAATAAACATTTTTAGAAGCAGAACCAGGATGTTTTTTAGCATGGCTGCGCATAGTAAAATATCCAGGTGATGTTCCTCTCACTGTGGTCTTTGGTCCAGGTTCCCATYCTTACACAAACATTTCAGCTTTTCTTTACTTATATTTTATGCTGCATCTTTTACTTCTGACACCAACTCTGAGGATGGAGAGGATGTCTGTCCCTGCAGAGAACTTGGTRATTTGTTACATTTTTCTTWTTTTTTTCCACTTTTTTYGGGATGAAAYGCGGTCATTTCTCATTCTGAAGCCATTCCACACCTTTGATTATACCTGTAGCCCTTCCTTGAAGGATTTCTAGTTCTGCCAACACCTTTCTGGCATGGAAAGGCCAAAACTACCTGTAGTGTTTAAGATGTAGGCACACTGTGCTGGTTGCTCTCCAAGTGCAGAGCAATTCCCTCAAAACAGAGGAAAGCAGATTATAGGGTTTCCCCTCAGCTGCACTGCAGGTCCTATTTGTTGYGGGAATGGATTTTATCTCTAATTCTAAAGTATCGATTTATGCAGAAATAGAAAGCCTGACAAAAATTCACGCAGTATGGCTGAAATAACACCGTAAGAACTTCCATATTTCTTCTAGACTGGGCAGACTCATCATCTGGGAAGTTTTTAATGAAGAAAAGTCCCTCAGAGGCGCTGAACTCGCATAATTAGCTCAGCAAAGAGGGAACTCAGCACTGAACAGAAACCAAGCATGGAAAAGTTTCGCTGAGAAGGTGAATGAGTTGGTCAGGTGGACTCGGTTTTCCCCTCGCCTTTTTTTCCTCCCTACCATAAACGCTAAACCATCTTTCCAACTCCACCAGTTCACCTGTAAAGCAGACRCCAGCTCTCCCTACCAGCCCCGCAACTCCGGCAGCGTTTTCCAACCCGATCCTTTGCATAGCCCGTCCTGTTTTCCGGATGAATGGTTGCGCTGCTTCCTGGAGGAGGGGTATGACATTTCATTGCTTTGTTGGAGACATCTAAGCATGAAGTCAGCCACGGTGCCAAGGGCTGGAGCAGCTGGTGTGATCCAGAACCTGAGTGATTCTGCCGTGAATAACCGGCTGGGCTGGCGGGAAAAACCAGCCTGGGAGATAACGGCGATTGGGGGCTGAGGGCAGCAAATCTGCCACTGAATCCCCTGGGCCGCATTCAGGGGTTTGCTCCGGGTCTGGGGAGTGGCAGCGAGTGGATGTAACAAATACAGCAGAGCTGTCGATGCAACCATGTGACTTATAAACATAATTCCTAGGAAGAGGTAAAGGTACAAACAGCTCTGAATGGAATGGTTGATAAGGAACTCCTTTGGCTCGGAGATTCATCAGGTGCAGATGGCTTAAATGGGAGAATGTAGCAGGGAATGATCCCTTTGTCCTTCTCCAGGTATCCCTGCACCTGTGCTTCACTCTTACCTTTTTTATAGCCCTGTTTCACAGCATCATTTGTGAGCTTCAGTGTCCCTTTCTCCTATAATTACTTGTGCTGTCTCCCACGTATCCCTTCATCCATCCTCCTTCCTTTCCTCTCCCTGCAGTGACACTCCACGTCACTTTACTTCCTTCTGTCACCTTATAAAGTCTCTTGATGCATTCCAATGTATCCCTTTCCTTTCTGTGGCTATTCTGGTTCCCAGTTTCCAAAGCAGTTTATGGGCCATCCACAATATTTTCTATATACACAATATTTTCTATATACACAATAATTTGCATAAGATTATTTTTTCAGGGTCCACCATTCCATTTGAATGGAAAGGCAAATGTCAGTCGTTTTTAAAGCCAGCTGCTAAGAGTGGAGACTGTTAATGTTTCCAAAAAAAGTGAGAAGCACTGAATGATACCATAAATAACGTGGGTCAGGGATTGTCAGCTACTCCAGACCCAAAACATAACATGTTGTGGCCCCGCTCCTTGCTGCTTTTGTGTAATAAAAGATGATTAAGAAGAAGCTGTTCCCATGAATTACCCATTGATAGCTCCAGGGCTGTGTGTGCCACGATGCTCCCTGTTAACCCTCCCTGGGGAACATCGTGTAGGGGGGACGTGGGGGCCACACGGAGCGGGACTTTTGGGAGCCTCCTCATTTGTTTTAGGTTCCTTTTCTCCCCGGGTGAGTCATGCTCATCTCCCTGTGACTTGAGAGTTCATCTTGGGATCTCATGCCATCTTTCTGCCTTTATGAGAAGGTGTGGATGATGATCCACCCTAATGGTTTCTGTTGCTGGCTGTGGCAGCATGTTTTATGACGGGCGTGGTACATTCCCATTTTCTCTGTTGTGCATGTACAGCCCCACCCGTGGCCACTCCCACCCTCCCACTGGGAATCGCCCACAGTAAGCTCTGTAATTACCTTTATTTGATCTGAGGAATGGATTTGGGAATCTTATTTGCACAGTCGTAAGCTGAGTATGTTAAAAAAACAAAAAAAAAAGAGCCAACCCCTTTGAATGGCTGATTCACTGACAGGGATGTGTTAAGTGCATAAACATCAGAGACACCAAAAACCAAGTTCAGGGGCTGTTTAACTAAAGGGGTTTTTTCAGCTTTTCTTTGCAAATGTYGGACTACAATAGGTGTGAACACGTAGAATTTCACCTGCTCTGAATTCTGAACTTTAGCAGGCAAAATTGCCCCGAGTTACAGTTTTGACTGGAACAGATTCCGTTTGTTTTACATGGAATTAAACTGAATCAGCTCAAACTACAGTTTGTACATGTTTTACATCTTTACTCTGGGCTACACAGAGTAGTTTACACAAGCCCCTAAGCCCCTCAGTGAAGAAAAACCATCGTATGCAGCCAGTGATGCTGCACTGGTTCCAGCATTCATTTTTCTGGGGAAACCTTTGAAAAGGGAAAAGGAAAAAAAAAAAAAAAAAMCCAAAAAAATCCACCCAAACCCCAAGACCAAAGCTCCTGCTCTGACTTCACAAGATCAAAAGGCCTTTCAGCATCCACCTAACAAGCAGTAGCTAATCCAGCTCCTCACRAGGACACGGCTGCTGCGGAGTGATGTGTCCTGCTGACACCTATTCCCAGGCATGCATGGGAAATGGTGCATATAAAGCAGTAAAGATGGACGAGCAGGACATGGAGAGGGATATTTATTCCTCACCTTCCAGCCCTAGCAAGAGGCTTCCYGCCCGCGGAGCTGCGGTGCTGTTATTTCCCAGTGGTCAATAACTGGTTCTGGTGTTGAGTTATACTGGGGAAACTGGGCTGATGGTTGGCCTGAGTGACCAGCAAGAGCTTTTGCCAAGATGCTTCCTCACGAGGTTTTAAAGGAGCTAAATATCCACGGAAATCCTGAGCAGACACAGAGAAGGTCTTTGCAYGGATGAATATTCGGTTAAAGGTGAGAATGAAAGGTAAAGGTGCTGAGGTGATCTTTGTGGGGCTTAAAGTATTCACAAAAAAAACCTGGAAAAAGAGGTGAAAAGCACCACGACAAAATTTGCAGAGGATAGGGTCGTTCTGAATAGTCCTGATGAAGATGAGGTGGGAGGAACAGCAAAAAGACAGGATGAGGTTCAGGGATGGGGCATCAACCTCACAGGTAAAAGGGAAGTGCAAAAACATTGTTAACCAAAACAGRGCTGCAACTCTGCACCAGCTCTAAGTGGTCTGTGACTTGCAAACTGTGGTTGCTGTTCCTATGCTTTTCCTCAGGAATTTAGTCTTATCCATTGCTGGAAATGGGATACTGGGCTAGATGGGGCTTCGATTTCACTCAGGAAAGGACATTTTTCCCCACCRCGTGCACTGCACTGCACAGTTTTAAACACATAAACCCACAGAATATTCCAGGTTTCAGTGCCATGAATTCTCTGCAGTGTAAAAGGTGACACAATTCCACAAGTTACAGCTGCCTGCCTGCAGGAGCAAACACTCTTTAGGGAAAAGGGAGAGACAGAACAAAACTGTAGGTGAAAAAATAAAAAGGCAAATGCCTGATTATCCCAACACTCTTTTCTCCCTTCCCCCCCGAAATTACAAAGTCATTCCCACCCCAGCATAAAGCAGAGAACCTGATTTTGTAATTTAAAGCATTGTCTTTGGAATTCCAGGGAAAACACGAGACAGACAGACTGAGGAATAAATRAGGGACAGTTTGGAGATTAAAGAACCTTTATGGGAAAACATGGCCTGACATTGTTTTGCAAAGTGAGTAACACAGAAATATGTTAATCCTTTAGGGAGGAATAACTGCTGGGAAGRAGACCAGATACAAGTGACTGGAAATTAGGAAGACTAAAAGAAGGGGGAAGGAGAAAGAAAAGCAAATTTTATATTGTGAACAAAACTAAGGTCGTGCATGAAGGCATTGAACTCCCCAGGAAGGATTTTGTTCACTGGAAGCATTGGGAATCTTAATGTGTGCTGTTCATAGAAGTACAAGGAAATTCCCAGGGCAGGGGACAAGATCTGAAAATGAGGGAAAATAGGAAACAGGCACAGCCAAACCCATCTGTATTTGCAGTTATGGGATGCAAGACCACCACGAGAGTCTCTAACACCTGTGAACTGTGGCCATGTCATTCCTTCAGCTAAATAATCACCTCTGCCTGCACTGCCACATGTCCAGGGCTTGTTCTTCCCCTTTTCCCTGCCCACTTCCCAAGCACCCACACCTCTGCTACACCCACCTGTTTTCCCAATGCCTAATTTATTCCTTGAGCCTATTTCTGTCTCCTGAACGCTGCGTCCTCACCACCAGCAAAAGTATCAAGAACGGCTGCTTGGCTTTGAGTTGAATTTCAATTTATTCTTCATCTGCTTTAACTCTTTTGGGAAAATTCTCTGAGCTTTGTGCAAGCCTTTTCTCCTAAAAGAAAAGCAAAACAAAGCTGAGTTTCCTTCCCCAGTTCTCTTCATCCCTGAGTGTTTTTGGAAACACATTGTTCAAGCCAGCGTGATTTAAATGTTTGATGCAAAACTTTTTACTAAATAGTGGGATTTGTTTATCTAGCGCAGATTTTTCAGCCTGGTGAAACGTGAGGGGTTTTTATATTCATTTTGATTTTTCCTCAGCAAAACCACTGAGGGAAAAATGCCCAAATTTGTCATGTGCAGACCCTTCTTCAGGGGATATGTGAATCTCTTCAGGGCTTCAATCTCAAAACTATTTTACCAAGAGAGTAGCTAAGAAATGGAGAGCATGATAGATGTATTTTCTRTGCTGAAATATCTCAACTTTTTATGAATATCTGAGGCAATAATCTCCTTCAAGAGCTCTGTATGTGTTCAAAACAGCATCTCTGCTTTCCTATTCCTTAACAAATTCCAAATTCAATCTTTTTGTGTGAATCCCTTCAGGGTATGTCCACTCTATTGATAATTGAGACAACAAACGTGCTTTTCATTTTTGCTGTCCCAAATTACGGTTAATTAAAATGTATTATGGCAAAGCATGAAAAAAAAGAAAGCTGGATAAAACAAACTAGAAAATGCAAAATTCACACTTTCTAMAGAGGAATTCGGTTCTGTGATTTTATGGACACCTCTCACTTAGAGGAAAGCAAAAAAAAAAAAAATAATAGAGATTTCTTTCACCACAACACCTGAGGTAATAACACCCTTGAAATAAAGGACAGGAATTTCACAGAAACAGCAAACATCCCCCAACTGTGTGTGCAAAAACAGTTTTGCAATGAACTCTCCGAATAAACAGCCCCTGTTTCGTTGGGGAAAACATCATTTAAGCAAGAATATTGAATTGTGTACATGACCTTGAAGCTCTTACAAAATTCTTAATAGAGATGAAAATTAGAAATGAGAAAAAGGCTAAAATTAATTAAGAACCATAGAAGTCCTGCATTTCCCTACATCATTGTGCAGTTCACAACGCCCAGGAGATTCCTTCTGGGAAACTCATTCCCCCTCTARCAGGGATTTTGTCCATTCCCTCCTCAGTGTGAAAAATTAACTCCTTTGTTGTAATGGAATCTTAAATTTTTGGGAGCAGCTGGTTCTAAAGAGGTTGAAACTATGCTCATTTCTTCCCTGAAAATATTAAATTTCAGTGATACATAAAACATAATTAACTGATCTGAGGGGATTACCACATTAAAGGCTGAGACATAAAACTAAACCTATTACAAAAGCTATTCTGTTTCCTTATACATAAAAAATAATGCAAATTGAACTTTTTATAGGTGTTTGTTTTCAACACATAAAGCACAGCTGATAAAGAATATTCATTAGGGGACTAGAAATACAGTTTGAGATTATTGCTGACGAGGTCCTCTGACAAGCAATTTCAGGAGGAAAAAAAGAGAATTGGTATTTTAATATATATTTAGATTTTATAAACCCTCACAAATCTGTACCAAGTTTGATAACGGCAACAGCTCAACATTTTGCCTCCTCTTACAGGGTTCTATGGGTCATAAAATTTTTTCACTCGTTCCAGTGTTTTAGTTTTCTCGGATTTTTCTAAACAATTACAGGACTAAATTTATAATGTTACAGAATTTTGGGCACTATGGAGTGTGATGCAAAACCAGAACAAAGAGATTCAGCGGGAGAAATAAAATGTCAACAAAGGAAAGTAGAATCCTGAACAAAGAGACTCTGTGGGTGTTTACGCACAAATTAATGTCTTGAAATTAAAGAACATGTTTTTGTTTCAGATTTTTTGCATTCACTTATTTACACCCTCTGATTTAACATTTTTTTCCTGTTAAACCCAGAATTTTATATCGGGGCAGCTTATCAGCTATGAAGTGTGAAATGTGCTCTATGGCCGGGGAGGTTTGTGCTTGGGGGGAGTTTCATCTGAGTCTGTGTAAAGGGAATTTCTSTGTGAGGAGTCTTTGTCAGCTTTGGCTATTCTTTGCTGCTGAAAAGGCATAAATTGCTACTGGAACCAAAGTCATATTTGCTTTCTTTATCAACTCTTTTTTTTTGTGGCAGAAGTTTCCTGCAGCAGATTTCACTCTRTGGTCAAAAATATCATTTTCCTCTGTGGTGTGTGTTTTTCACAGCTTTTGTTTCCAATTCATACCCAGATCTACAGAGCAGAAATACCCCTGGAAAGATTCAGAGTCCCAGGAAAACTGAGGCTGGAGATGATCAGGCCCAGCTCGCCCTGCTCAGYGCCAGCTCAGCTGGGTTAAAGTGGAGAGAAGAGCAGGAAAACATTTAAAAAATATTAAGCACGTGCCTGGTTCCTCTTGCCAGGGAAATCCAGGCCCGGTGTCTGCTCCAAGCCCTGTGGATGTTTTTTGGGACATTAACATCACTGATGAACCCAACAGCAAAYTCGCTCAACCAGGGGAAAGGAATTCTTATGGCTTCTCTCATTTGGTTTTCTGGGTAGTTTTCCTTTCTTTCTCTCTTTCCCAATTAAATATTGCCAGTTGTCACTTTTCTTATTGTGATCCTTGGTGTGCCTTATGTTTTTTTGGGAAACTCAGTGCTGCTGGAACRGGGAGTGCGCAAGAATCGCAATTTTTATTTTCTCCAGAATGCAGAGGTTTGCATTGGGAGTTATGAATTAAAAGGTAAAAACTTGACTCTTGCAGGTTTCTTATAAAACCATGGGCAAGTACCATAGGGGCATCGTGTGCATATTTTTCAGGACTCTGTGATGTTAAATTTGATTTTCCATATTGTTAAATTCATGGCGTTCACTCCCGATACTTCCTACCTTCACTTCCAGTATTTACAGATTCCACACTTTCATTCTCTCTTAAATTCCACTTYGCCACTCTTTCTCAATTTTTTTAGCTTAACAACGTCTTTATACCTGGGAAAATATTCTATTCCTGTATACTCAATGCTTTTATTGTTGAATATCTTTTTTAAAATAGCTTTTTCTGTGGAGGCTTTCAACAATGAGGAGCACCATCAGTTCAGGCCAAGTTTTGCAGCCTCCTTTGCAGYCCTGTTGAGCCTTTCTGCACACTGCTGCATGGATAAATCCGGTTTATTTTCTCTGTTGAAAACAGTCCCCTGCTGTATTTTTGCAGAGTCAGAGAGGAAAAAAGAGCAGGTGACTGAATTCTGCCGGATTTTAGCTGCTAATTTTGTCTGCTGAACACTGAGCTGCAGGCCACCCTCACCTCAGTGAGGATGGGCACAAATCTAGAAAGCTTTCACTTTTTTTTAGGAAGATTTCTAGTGATTCTTAACAATTGAATGAAAATTTTGTGAGGCAAAGAGCTTTTCCATATGAGCACAGGTATYTTATTCCGTGTACTGAACTGATATATTCCTATTGACAGCAAATTTCCATGGATTTAAATAAGTGGTATTATTGCTCCACACCTCAGAAGACTCTGTGCAGACTATCCCAAAAAAAATTACTTTGCATTCGTGGCCAACCTTGAAAACGTTGGTCCTGCTTTGTAATTTTTTCAGCGCTTTGAAAGGTTCTCATAAAAGACGTTGGACAATAGTATTGGTTGCACGTTCCCAAAACAGAATCCAGGTGTCACAAAGCTGACCCCAAATCCACAGGGTAGAACAGGTGCTCTCTAGACACTCTGCATTTCAAAGAAAAAAAAAAAAAAAGAACCCATCCCAAATCTATTCCTGGGTGGAAAAGTAGGGCAAACATTAATTACTGACCTTAAAGCGCAGTGGAAAACTAACGGGGCATTGCCAAGTCAGAGGATGAGAAATTCGGGAATATTAATGATGTTTGCCTGTGATCTCATCCGGGGAAGGATACCTGTGTTCTCACTTCCCAGAGGACAGGGCTGAGGCTTTTTGAGGTCTCCAGGTTCAGTGGCCCCAGTTAATTTTGTTCTGGAGGATTTCAGGGAATCAGCTGAAATTCCCGCAGAGCTGCAGGTCCGAGAGTTGGCTGGGTGCGAGTGGAYGTACAAGATTAAAAGGAGGTAAAAAACCTCCCTGTCCTCAAACAAGAAAGGATGAGGGAATGACAGGTGGCAGATTGAACTTGAACTCCCAGAAAAGGATAAAATTTTAAACCCACCAAACGAAGGGGGGGAAAAGTAGAAGCCACTATGAATTTGCTAAGGAGGAATTGTCCTGGCAGTGTGGTTTCCCTGGATGCTGGCCTTGCAAGGAGAGAATAATACAGATAATACAGGATAATACACTGCTGCCTGTGCTGTTCTCATCAACAAGCTAAGGAAATTTTTTTGAGATAAAACTGCAGCGGAGAGGAGGCAAAGCTGGGTGGAACAGAGCATTAGGAGCAGGATTTCTCCAAGAGCCTGACACTACTTGGTATTTTCACTAGTGGCTTGAGTGATGGACTGGAGAGGAGCTCTAATCAAGTCTGGAGACAACTGGAGATGGGAGGCTTTGCCTATGGATGTGGAGGACAGGATTGATATTCAAAAGGAGCCGGGAAAAAACGATCTGAGGAAAGTGAAATGCAGTTCAATAATAACTGAGCTCGGCATCCAGGCGGGAATAACGAACCCTGCAGACAGCGAGCGAGGAGAAGGGACGAGGCTGCAATTCCGCACGGAAAGACCTTGGGGTTTGAAAGGTTTGCAGGCTGAGCCTAAACCAGCCACATCGTGGCACAATGAAACAGGCAGGCAGGCAGGCTGGCAGCGAGGAGGTGCTGGCAGGAGTGTGCTCTGTGAGACCTGGGAAGGGAAATCCTCCTGGTCAAGTGTCAGCTGAAGGTTTGGGATTTTGGGCGCTGCATTTTGGAGCGCTGCACCCTGGTTTGGAGTCCACAGGAGAGGAGGGAGGACGGTCAGAGCCCTGGGAATTCTGGCTGATGAGGAAAGACTCACAGAACTAAGGTTGTTTGGTTTGGAAGAGAATTTATATTGCAGGACATGCCAGCTCTTTTTTTTCCCCCCATCTTCCTTGCTCTTCTTCGCTGCAGCTCGGGAGGACAGTGCCTCGCTGTTTAATTATTCCAGCTGGGAAAATAGTAAATTATTTCCTTCTATGAATTACTTGCATTCCTGGGAGAACAGGTTCCTGTCTAATATTTCTGGCATCCTACCATTTGCCCACAGAGGGGAATGTTGCAGGGACCTGTCCTGGCAGGTCTGTTGAACCAGCAGTTAAGAGTTTGCAGGGCAGGGATACCTACCCATTCCAGGAGTAAAGTACGGGATAGGTGTGGAAGTTGTAAGCTGACACTGGATGAGCTCCTTTGAGAGGCTCTAACAAACTGGTGAGGCAGCAGTACAGAGGGAAACAAATTGGGTTAAAATGACAGCATGTTTAGCTTCATTACATGACTCTGATGGAACCTCACCCTCTATGCTTCATTCATTTCTGAGCACTTCACCAACAGAAAGATAATAATGCTCTGGATTGCAGTAGCCCTGTCTCATCCAAACATCTCAAAGTGATTTTGCATACATTTACTGAGCCTCAAAAGGCACTGTTGAGATTTGTAAAGGCTGCACAGGAATCACTTTGCTAACCACACGTTTAGCAGCTCTCTCCAGCGCTCGGTGACCTTTAGCAGGGCCCAAAGAATGCAGGTTTCACTTGAAAATGTAGGGAATTTAGGTAAAAGACACATAATGGCCTTATGTAGTATTAATTTTTTTATAGAATGCAAAAAACCAAAATATCCAGATAGCTCTAAGCTCTTGCATCCTGAATAAAATAAAGGATAATATATTCTAACGCAGTTGTTTGGAGCAACCTGGTCCAGGGGAAGGTGTCCCTGCCCATGGAASAAGATGAGATTTAAGGTCCCTTCCAATCCAAACYATCCTGTGATTTTATGGTTCTATGTGGGCTCTCTGAAGTGCTATTTGGAGGAAGAATAGTGGCATTTCGGCCACTGGGGAAGGGGGTGTTGCCAAAAAACCAGCAAACACAAAGCTCTGGGTCATAGCCAGGGGTCTCAGCTCCACTGGCAAGGTGGAAATAACCCCTGGTGGTATCTCCCATGTGACCAGGAGACTTGGGCGCACAAATTGGGTGCAAAAAAAACCCCCAAAAAAGGGACAGTGTTGCACAGGACACGAATGAATTTAAAGAAAACAACAAAACCCCCAGGATGTTTGTCTGTGAGGTGAGGAGGCAGGTGGGGAAGTAGCARAGGATGTGATAACGAGGGCATGACTTGGATTTGTGTTTGAAACACGAAAAAAGAGTTAAATCATTGCCCTAATCTCATTAGAAGTGGCAAAGTGTCTTTGATAAATGGAACTGGCCAAGGCTTTGCCTTCAGTTTCCAATAGAAGCAGCATCCTGTCCCTGGCAGCACATCGGGCATTGATCCCGGAGCGACTSAGGAGGGAGAGCAGCTCCTCACAGCCCTGATCCCGACCCGGGGAACCACGGAATGCTTCCTGAAAGCTTACACCTTCCACTAGAGCAGGTCGTGGTGGTTTACTCGGGGTACCTGAGCCTCGCAGAGCTCTGRCGACCCCCACCCTGCTCTCAAACAGTAGCCACACGAGGAATTCCTCGGGAAGACGGGCCCTGGCCGCGCTCACGGGTGCAGCAGAGGAGGATGTGATTTGTAGCTCTCACCTCATCTGCGTTATCTCCGCAATTAATCTCTTTGTCTTCCGAGCTAATGATTTTTGGGGTGCAGGGGAGCAGAGAGGCGTGTTCGACCCAAATCTCAGCGCTGGGGCTGCCTGAGAGGGCAAGGCAAATCCTGTCTGCTGGGAATCACCAACATTCCCTGTGCTCTGGCTCATGGACCCAGCGAGTGCTTTTTCACCTGTGCCACATCCAAACCAACACTTTTCCTTGTTTTCCAATGGGCATTGGCAGCAGGAACCTGCTCCAAAGCTTCTGCAGGAGCGAGGCTGGAGCGTTTTGCATGGGTAATTGTTTGGTTTGTGAGCAGGACAGAGCAGTGCATGTAAAAATCCTTCATTACACCCTTCAGTGCTTGGAGTCYCTGCTTTCTAAAGGGTAAATACATGCAGTGTTTCAAAAAATTCTTAATTTTGTGTGGGTTTATTTGCAATTTTGCGCCTTTTAAAATTTATTGCGTGGACTAATGGAGAGCTTCAGCCTTCCAGCCGACCTGTGGCCACTTTGGGTTGTAACCAAGGGGATCATTTTGGTTCTTACACGAGTCAATTATCAATACTTTTTGCAGGGCTTGGAAATTTCTGTTTCAGATTTTTTTTTTGGAGGCAGCATCACTGCCTTCCTGGCCTTGGTCATTTAGCAGCATGTGAAATCAGGTTATGGGAGGGATTTTGTGATTGAGAGCAGCTCTGCATGACACCACTTCTTGTGTGAAAAATATGGAGTTCTGTGGTCACAAAATATTAGAATATTGTTGTGGTTAATGTTTAGTTTCCAGAAATCCTAAACAATGACGATTGATTTCTGGTTTTACAACATGGATGCTCTAAAAGGACATAGCATTGAAAGGACATTTTCCGACTTATTTTTTTTTAAATATATTTTTCTCATTATCCTCTGTACCTGAGCTGGAAACTGTTGTCCTAAATAAGAACAGCCTGTTGCTACAAGGGATGGATCAGAAGGCTTTTACTCCATGCAGGAGTTGGTGTTCTGCAGTAATAACAAGCGTTCTATGTGTTCCTGGCAGGCTCCTGTGTTGCACCTACCCCAGTGACATATTAGAGATATTTCCATTTACTCCCCAGAGTACTGGACTGACTCCTGTCCCTGGCACGTGGCTCCAGGAATATCCAGGAACTCAGCAATATTTCACCAGGATCTTTGTTCACATACAAGCCAGCACTTTCTCACAMTAAACTTTAACATTTGAGGCAAGTGCAGATGCTCAGATTATTCAATTTACATTAATGCTACTTCTGCCAGTGCCCATCTCCCCTCACCAGGATAAACAATCTGCTTTAATTATGTATTTTCTTCACTTCGTGTATCATATTGGCTGACAGAAAACATCACAACTCTTTACTCCTTCAGAAATATACTCTAGATATCCAATTTTTTTTTAGTTCTTTTATGCCCATAATTAGTTATTAACAAAATAAATACATTTTCAGCTTAAACCTCATCCAGTTCAACATAGCACATATAGTATTTAAGTTAGAAACATATAACCTGATAAACCAAACTGAAACATTTATAGAATAAAGTCTGATTCCCCAAGATTTAATCTGCTGTCCAGTAAGGCAGGAGGGTCAAGAGTTGAATGACAGGTGGTTGTTATTTATAGGTTTGATAATTATTGTGTTTGTGACACAAAGAGTTCCTTTCTTGCTGGAAATCTAACAGTCTGAAACTAAAAAGTGAAAAGAAAGTGATATATTCCTTGTGTATATGAAGAAATAAGAAGTAAGCTTCCATTTGCAGTGCTCAGATTCCATCATTCCTGCACTTAACACATCCTGGCTCCTCTCTGGATGTCACTTCAGTCACCTTTCCATTTAGAAATAAATCTAAACAAAGTTTTCATCCACTGCTACAAAAACACACGGGGCAGAAGCACCAGATTTGAAACAGTAGTAAAAGCAAGCTTGGTTTCAAAACACAGAACCTCCCAAGTTTTTGATTCACTGCTGGAAAAGCTTGACATAAATCTGTTAAGAATCCATGAGACATGAGACTTCCCGTATTTTTTTACAAATGCTTTCCTTGGTTTGTCTTTCTGTTACTTAATCCCCCTGTTTGTTTTTCCTTTCAGGTAATGGTGAACACACTTCCAGCTTTCTTAATAAGTATGGAGCAGGATTGGATTAAGCTGCACCCGAGACAAGAAGAGCTATATTTTTTCCTTTGGGAAGTCACCTCCAGCTTTCCTCTCTCCCAGCACCAATGGATCCATTGCCTTACCTGGTGTTTCCTGGGCTCCTTCCCCTGCTCCCCCGCGCCGGTGGCTGATAAATACCCACGGGAGCCGCCGAGGAACGGGATGGAGGTGCTGACCTTCCCCTTCCCTCACCCTGGAGTTCTTCAAAGTCAGCCTCGGGGACTTCACATTAAATAGAGGAGCCCGGGCAGGAGAGCTCTGCTCCCCCTTCCGTTTGGCTTTCACGGCTGAGTTCTAAAGAGCTGCGTGGAGCTGTCAGAGGTTTCCTCTTACCTTTCCAGCGAAGCAGGACGGCGTGGTGCTGCTCCAGGACAGGATTAGGTCATCCAAGCAGCCCTGCAGAGAGAGTGGAGGCTCAGCGGTACGGAGGCTCCAAAGGCTGGAAAGATCTGATCTTACATCAGGTGAGAGAAGGCAGCTGGCTGGGCAAGCCAATAATTATGATATCAGCTCTTGTTCGCCTCGGGCGGTCCTGCATTTAATAAGAATACAAATATGACTAAGCTGCATTTTTTTTTTTTYYCCCCCTTGTTCTCTTGGTAATTCTTCAGAGGAGTTGGGCAGGTATTGAGCTCTAACTGTCTGGAAGGAGAGCGCTCCCTCTCCACCTCTCTGTTTTCCTTTTGATTTAAAATACCCATCTGTTGCCGTGTTTTGCAAACCCATTATCCACCTGTGGTTATTAAAAACACTCTTTCCTGGCGYGGGGTTTGCCAGAGGATCCCAAAGCCTTCAGCTGCCAGAAGTAGGTGCCTTTCTTGCGTTTGTTCAGTCTGAACTCTCAGCGTGGAAAGGAGCCATGGCTCCACGTTGGAATGTCAAAACATCTTGCACTGTTTAAGCATCAGAGGAACACTACGAGGCCAGTGCACTCAAGAGTTTATTCCTTCCCAAGATTTTATTCCTTCCCAAGGTTTTATTCCTTCCCAACACCAGAGTGCYTGAACACAGTCGTAAAAGCAGGGCTAAATCAGAGGAATGGGTTTGTGTATATATATATATTTCTGTGGAGAGGTTTTTTGTGTGCAGATAGAGAGGAGCAGGAGCCGAACTGTGCAGTCGCAGGGACGTGTGCTCCTGCTGCCCTTACCTGGCTTTGCGCACACTCTCCAGTCCCCTGATCACACCTACTGTAATAACACTCACCTACCTCATAGGGTGTTGTGAGGATTAATTAATGTTTGTAAAGTGCTTTGAAGATGAAAAGCCCTGAATGAGTGCTAAATATAATTATCGTCATTCCACAAAACAGTAGAAACATCTCTGTGGCCCCCAGGTCATTGTATAGGTACACCCATGTTTATCTCCCTCGATTATGGTCAGATACTGAACAAGGTATTGAAACTTTGATAAAAATTCCCTCTCTGCTCTGGAGGATGCATTGAAATTCACGTTAAGTTCATGCCGTTCGTGAAGTGTTTTGTGGTACCTGTTGGAGGATATTTTACACTGCTTTGTGACTGAAAAATCTCTGCCAGGGCATCCACATGCCACAAAAATAGGTGGAGGAAAAYCTGTGTTTTCACCTGTGATGAATTATTTCCTATCAAGGCTTTGCCAGTTTGATTTTATTAAATCTGTCAGGGACTTCTGGGACTAGAAATGAAGACTTTGTCCATTTATCCGCTGGATCTTTCAGAGATGTGRGCATGGATTTTTGGTGAATGTGCTCTTTCCTGTCTGGAAGATCCCAAAGATAGTGCTKGGTAATGCCTTGTCTTTTCCGAGGACTTTCACGTTTGATGTTCCTCAGAGTTCCGTGTCTAGAGCTGGCAGGGAAAGGTTCTGGGATGGCTGGGGCTACACTCGACATCTTAACTTCACTATTCCCGAGTTCTGCACTAGCCTTAATTTCCAATTCTTTCTGTGGTGGCTGGGACAGACAAATCTGGGGCGGTTTTTAGGTCAGTGACAGCCCAGAACCCAAGGCAGCCCCTGGCCTGGCTGTCCCCCCAGGCTCTCGGGATGCAGCTGCTGCAGCCAGGGAGTTSCTGGTCCCCAAAGTGCCTGTTCCGACATTGACTGGGTGGGTGTGTCCACCCGAGCTGGAGTCACAGGTCGGTGTCAGTGCAGAGATAAGAGCCTGAATGAAAGTGAACCACCGACTGGYGAGCATTATCTCGCCTTTCCCGGGATAACTATCAGGAGGAAACACCTAGAGGAAGGCAGAGAGTCAGAATTTGCTGCAGATTTTCCCGTCTCTTACTGTCACAGCCTTGCACCAACACCCACTTTGTGGATATAAGGAGCACAGCCCACCACTAGCACTGCTTCGTGGGGGTCCTTTGAGTGGCAAAATAGTTTTGTAGCATTTAAAGTCTATAATTATTTTTCCTTAGAGAGTTTTGTTTGAAACAATTTGTTCTTCAGGAGATGAAGCCAAARGACAGGAGAGATCAAGATGTTTGCATCTGAGCAACCTTGGTTTTGTCAGATCCAGACTAGACTGTTGTAATGTGATAACTTTATATCTCTCCTTGGTCTGGGCTTTTATGGAGAGACTGAGCTGTCGATTTGCTGTAGTGGCAGCTATGCTAAGATGTTAAATTCTATTCTCTAATCTGATATTTAATTTGGGGGAAAAGAATTAAAATTGCAGCCATCAAAGTTGCAGAGTAAATATTCAAAATGTAAGTCAGTGGAACCAACTCAGTGGTGTCTGACTGTGTTATGGTCTGAAATGATAAGATCAGCAGGTGGAAATGGTTCCTATCTGCTTCCATGAGGGCTCAACTGCCCAGTGAAGGTGACCAAAGTGGGAATATTGTTTGGTACTTCCACCTAGGAAGCACTGGAGAGGGAAGAGAAATGACAGCCTGCCTAACTGACCTGGCACGAGGTCCTTGTGGAAAGTCCAGAATGAGATCCTGTTTCCCTGTCTGTTTCCCTCATTTAGGGGGAGTCATCCTGCATGATCTGCTTCCTGTAGTGCTGCGCTTTGGCATCTTGGGCATATGGAGTTATTTTGTATTAGAAGTTGGAAAAATTTTATTATCCTTGTCTCCAAAGTTTACCCTGGACTGATGCTTTCCAGTCCAAAGTCCAGTCCCTGGACTGCTGCTTTCCAAAGGCAGAGGATGAGCTGAGCTCAAAGGTGTGCATGGCATTTTGTGTCCAATTCAGAACGTTTGATCCATTTTAACTTTAAATGTTCTTCGATTGCTTAGCATGGAAAAGCTCTGCTGACCTCATTCTAAACCCCTCCTGCTATTTATAATTGGCAAGAACAGTCTTGTTGATCTGGAAATTTGTCAGCCAGGAGTTCTCCCTACGAACTTCACTTTTTGCCCAGCCGAAGCATAAATTAATTCCTTCGATAAAATATTCCTGCTTAATTTAGTAGCGGGATAATTGCTTATTTTTAATACATTGTTTATATTTTATTATGCAGTGATGGCAGCAGTATTTGTTATCATAAATAGCTTTGTAGGCTTACAATTTTTGTATCCTAACATTTGGATGATAAGCTCACAAAATGACTTAAGACGTAATCTAACCAGCTATTCTGCCACCATTAAATAGGAAAAGTGGCCCAGCATCTCTCCCTTGGGATCACCCGAGGGAAGACACACCTGGGTGTAACTTTAACCGTCTGCTGTGCTGCCTTTAAATAGTAGTCAGGGCTTGCTTTTTATCTTCTGAGATATCCCTAGGGAATACACACCTTGGTTTAACCTACATACACTTCAGTCCATTTCTGTCCCTCAGAAGTAATCACAAGTGCATTTATCTGGTACTTTCATGTGTCTAGAAAAACACATCGGTAAACTGAACTCAGCAGTGTCAGCATTCCAAATATTTCACAAAATCTCGGGGTGGTTGAGGCTGGAAGGGGCCTTAAGGTCCATCTTGTTCCACCTCCTGCCRTGGGCAGGGACACCTTCCACCAGACCAGGTTGTTCCAACRTGGACTTGAACAATTCCAGGGATTTAAAAGAGTATAATTCTCATTCCCTCTTCTTTTRGCAAAATATCTCCGCATTTTCCCTGTTATTGTTACAGAGGAGCTGTGAGCTGCAGTCTTGGAAGACCRAAGGATAAAATTCACCAGGGAGATCTGAATTACAGCCTCCAAACCTGGCACACCCATGAGATGCTCTTTTGTTGGCATTTGCAGAACTTTCGGTTTGCTAATTGTTTAATCTTGAATTAAAATATAAAGAACCATCATTACACACGAAATGGCATTTCCCGGCCGGTGGTTTGGTGTGGCCCACGAAGCGCAGGACGGGGAGCAGTGTGGCAGCCACTCCAAGCTGTTATTTTGTGATTTCAGAAATGAGGCTGAGCTCAAGGCACGGTGTTAGACTTGACTCCGTGCCTTTCCGCTCCGGGTGAAATTCGGGAAGGTGATCCAGACACGTGTTACAGCCACTGTGTCATCCAGCAGTGGGGCTCTGGTTTGCCTCTTTGACAAGGCTGCTCTTGGTGTGCAGCTTTCAGTGCAGGAGGGAGGTAATTAATTTAAGAGGGGCAGACCGAGCTAATAACTGGGAGTAATAATCTCTGATTGTCCTCGCAGGTTTTGTTTTGTCTTGTGCCGAGTTCATTGGTCCTTATCGCTGTTCAGTATCAGGACCCCGCATCGTTCCAGGGTAGCAGGAGCTGGATCCTTCTCCTGTCCTCAGGGAGGAATTCCCATTCCTCCTTGGAGCCGATCGCTGCATAAATATAAAATTTCAGACCTCAGAATCAGGTTGGAATGCCCTGTAACACATCATAAACCTTCTTCTCTCCTCACAGAACCTAATTAGTGAAGAGCTGGCAGCTTTCTGTCGACTTTCCCTTTTTTTTTTTTGTTGACACTGCACTTCAGAAAAAGCCTTTCGTGACTTTCTCCCCTTTTTATTTTTTTTTTTGCTACAAGGTGAACAGAAAGGGAGCAGGCTTTCCTAGCCTGCAGCTGCTGGAGAAGGGGTAGCTTGGCAGGCTGGCTTTGTTTGTTTGGTCTCATGGCTGCTGCAGTTTTGGCTGCCAGGCTGCTCCCAGCATCCCGGAGCTGCGCAGAGCGAGGCTGTCGGGGGAGTTTTGGTGACGTGATGAGAAAAGGAGGAAACCTGCCTTGCATCAGCTTCCAGAGCACGGGAATTTGATCATTGTCACAGGCAGGGATGTGGAAGAACGTGGCCAATGACACAAGAAAAACGACGGAATCCCAGCAGCGGTGCTGATGTTGGAGAGAGAGGTTGATGCTCTGTCTAGTCACCTCCAACTCCTCCATCCAAACAGGACTTTCTAAAGGTCAGACCACAGGAGATTCAGAGGAGAATGCTGCTGCATCCTGGTTTTAAGGCCCTGAGGGACTGTGGGAGCTTTGAGAACCTGTGGATCTCCAAGGGAGACCTTTGAACCGCATGAGTCTTCCCAACCCAATCCTGTCACGCTCATGACTCTGAATATGTTATGCAGGTTTGGCCACTTAGGCTTGAGCAGGGAAATGATCACTCATCCATGACTTCATTCTGTTGCTTCTAAGGCTTGCTGCCTGCTCTTTTTGTTTTCCATTTATTTGGAGCTTCGTGGTGATTTCAGAGGTGTTGAATAACCCACACCTTCCCCCAGTCATGTGCAACTTTTAGTTTTTGGGGTTTTTTTTTGGCTGTTCCTCCTCGCTGATGTTCTGTCTTCGTGCAGCATCATTTCTGGAGCTGTGGCAGAGCTCAGAAGCAGAATTAGTTTGTGAATTTGATGTTGCTTTGCGGTTCAGATGAAAATGTTTGCAATTCTCCGCACTTACTCCACAACCCAAGGTGGAACACGTGGTGCTCTTGCCCTGTTCCTCCACAGCAGCTGGAGAGAATCTTGTTTGCATTGCTGGAGTATCTCCACATCCTCAGCTTGCAGAGCCTCCCAGATCCCTTTCAAAAAATTTATGAATTTGCTAACAACTGGAATATTGCTTTGAAATTTGCCTTGCTCAACGTATTTTTCTGTAGAAGTCAGGGAATCCTCCAGCTACAGATAAAACACGAAACCCTCTCGGTCCCTCAACCTTTAACCAGGTTTCTCACCAGTTAGTGACATGATTGGTTCTAAACAGGATGATTAATATTTAGCTAACTAGAAGACAGCTAACAGTGTTTTACTCCTGCCAGAGGCTTAGGCTAGCACATGATTATCTTCTTATAACTGGCTTGGCAGAAACACGCGTGTGTGTGTGTGTTGGTTTGGTGTATTTTTTTTTTTTAGCCCCTTAACCATGTCTAATAACCAGAACAACTGGTCTGTCTTCTTTCCTTCTTGGAGTGTGCTCGGATGTTCCTGACTGCAGCGCTCCATGAGCAGCCAGTGCCAACACATGCACACCCTGTTAGTGTTTCTCCACTTCCACAGAATTTGGGGGAACGTTTTTTTTTTCCCAAGGTTTCCAGAGTGTCGGTGCAAGAAACACCAGTGCACCAGCAGGATTTGTAGAGTGGTACCGCAGAAAAGCTGGTTTAGGAATACAACTCGTATTAAGTTCTGGAATCACAGAATCCCAGGGTGGTTTGGGTTGGAAGGGACCTTAAAGATCAACTCATTCCGAGCCCTACCCAACCACTGAACCAGGCTGAAATGTGAATTTTTTGTGAGCTCATGAAGAGAACATGGAGAGTTATATCTGCAGGATTTATGGGTGTGTGATATCACCCCTCCAAGGTGCTGGCTGAAATCCTACCAGCCATTATTGTATTGGTTTTGAAACAGAAAGGAAAATTGGGAAGAGCTGAGCTGGGACATTGAAAAGGACTGACGCCTTTGGGGCTTTTCCTAACCAATTATAATGGAAACGCAGCCTGGGATGAATTATTTGGCACAGACTGGAGCAGTGGCTGGGTTTGGGGGAATAAGCAGCACGTCCAGCAGGAAATTTATGGAGCAGCCAGGTTCTGAGCTGACCTCCCATCTTCTGTTYGCAGGACTTCGGAGCCATCGGGTCAATAACCAGAATTACGGGAGAGAGGTTCTCCCCATCCTGTCCAAACCATTTCCCCTTCTCTCTTGGACCATCCTCCCTCCATCTTCACCTCCACGCCCAATAGTGGAAAACACAACCCCTTGTGCTTCCGCATGCAGCCTCCGAAATCATCCCTGCAAACGAGGGAGTGATTCAACGAGAGAAGGGGTGAATCACGTAAATACCCAGAGTGCTGCACCTCAGCAATGTCCCTCCCTTCTGAGTACAAAGCAAAGAACAAAAGCAGGCTGCTGCCTGGCATGGGCCCCTCCTAGATGACTTACTGGGACTGTGAAATCATCTGAAGCCTCAGAAAGAAGTGCTTAGGCAGCGTTTATGACTCG
Organism: Amblyornis subalaris; assembly: GCA_018881555.1. Classification (NCBI taxonomy): domain Eukaryota; kingdom Metazoa; phylum Chordata; class Aves; order Passeriformes; family Ptilonorhynchidae; genus Amblyornis; species Amblyornis subalaris. Next base: position 4,030,028 of record JACAXG010000075.1, read on the forward strand.
ATTTTCCCCTCTCCAGTCCTCTGTGAGCGCGGACCAGGTCGCTGCGTTCTCTGGAAGGTGGATGAGGAAGGCAAATATTTAATGTTCACGGATTTCTGGGTGGCTTTTAGGTTTTATGGATTTTTAGAGCCGGAACGCGTCGCGTTATAAGGTCGTGAAAACACGAAACCACGTTTTTATTGCCGAGGATGCTTTTTAAACACGCTCTTAGAAAACAGGCGGCGCGAAATCTTGTGGTCTGTTCTAATGGGAGGTAAAAAATCCTGAGCAGGCCATTAATTCCTGTCTGGCAGACAAGCCAAGATTGCTTTGGCACTTAAGAGCAGCTTCAGTGAGAACGAAGTATTGATCTCAGATTGCCAGATTTAAAATTAAATGTGCGAGGCACAAGAGTCAGGGTAACCCACTAGAGGAGGTGTTCAGCGCAATGTTATGAAAGATCCTAATTATTTTATGAAAGATCACGGTACAAAAGATGAAAAGACTTAAGGAGGATAAAAAGGAAGCAATTGCAACCCTGAGGTTTTCATTCTAAAACCAGATAAAAACGTTTCATGTCAAACAAGTGTTTTGAGTTCATGGGGTTCTCCAAAGGCTCCAGTCTGTGAAGTTCCATAGGAAGCAGCAGGATCAGTTGTCCCTCATCGTCAGCTCTAAGTCCTGAGTTTTGATGGCTTATTCAGGAAAATGGGAACACTCTGCAGCTACTCCACATTGCTCAAATGTCTTTGTCAGTGGTTTTTTTTTCCTCTCTCACTGCTCTCCTCTCTTGTTTTTCTGCACTGTGTGCTTTTCCCTCCTCTCTTGTGACATCAGTGGCCAATGTCTGTGAGGAATTGCCTCGGGCCAGTGTGACTTTCAAAGGATAAGACAATTTGTTCCCTTGCCAATGAACAGTTTATTACATTTCTAATTATTGTTATTAGTCTGGCAGGTGGTGCCATGCACCATATTTTTACAACTGCCAAGGATGCAGGTACTTCTTTCATGACAAAGAAAATAACCTGAATAAAATTCAAAGAAAAACCAGGTGCTCTGCCAGTGTGTGTTGGATTATTCTTTGCACTAATGTGGGGCACTTGGCTATTTTTAAATCCTGAGTTGAAAGATCCTGACTCCTAAAAGATTTTGTTGTGAGACCAATGGTAATTAGAGTGTGTTAGCAGCCCAAGTTAGATATGGAGGTTTCTCTCCCTCCCTCTCAAGTTCTTTCCTCTAACCTTTATTGCTCTACTTGTTGTGCAAATTAAAGACTCATCATATTTATAAACTCTAACTCAGAGTTCACGTTAATCACTGCCTGAGAGTACTAAGCACCCCTTTCCCAATGAAGATCTGGGTTCCTAAACACAGAGGCTTTACTTTCTCTGCTCCATGGGGTTGCATGCAGTCAGATTAAAGAAATAAAAGTGACATAAATACTCTGTGCTAGTGCAACACTACATCATCCCTCTTGAGCAGCCCAGTCCAGTTCCACCCTCTGCTACCTGTACAGAGCACTTGGTAAACCCTGGASCAACTTGGTCTGGTGCAAGGGGGTTGGAATGAGAYGGTTTTTCATGGTTTCAACCCAAACCATTCCGTGATTCCACGATAAATCATGGCATTCATGCCTTTTGCACTGTCCTGTATCGTGTGGCGAAATATACTTTCTTGAAACATTGACTATCCAGTAAGTCCTGGAGGATTTCGTGTCAACTAAAGAGAATAAGTGAATTCGAAAGGAATACAGCTCAGAAATTAATTTGATTTATTCATGGCCAGCAGTGGTGGTTTCAATAGCCCAGCTGAAGAAAATGAGAAGGGCCAAGGTGCAGCTAGAGCTGAATCTGGCCACTGCTGTAAAAGGCAATAAAACTGTTCCTATAAATACATCAGTAACAAAGGAAGAGTGAAGGAGAATCTCCATCTTTATTGGATGTAGAGGGAAGCACAGTGACAACAGATGAGGAAGAGGCTGGATCCACCCAAGGATATCGAGGGAGCTGGAAGTGCTCCCTGAGCCACTCTCCATGAGGTCGGCAAACGTGACACCCACCTACAAGCAGGATCTGGAGGGGAATCCAGGGAACCCGTCAGCCTGACCTCAGAGCCAGGACAGGCTATGGAACAGACCCTCTGGAATGCCATCACGTGGCATTTATGGGACAGCCAGGTGATCCTGCACAGTTGGCACAGGCCCATGAAAGGCAGGTCCTGCCTGACCAACCTGATCTCCTGCTGGGACAGGGTCACCCGCTCCGTGAGTGAGGGAAAGGCTGGGATGTGCCTGCCTGGGCTTTAGGAAAGGCTGTGACACCATTTCCCACAGGATTCTCCTGGATAAACTGGCTGCCCATGGCTTGGATGGGTGCACTGTTGGTAAAACCGGCAGGATCCCAGGGAAAGGTGGTGAACGGAGTCACACCCTGCTGGGTTGGTCACCAGTGGTGCTCCCCAGGCTCAGGGCCGGGGCCAGTCCTGTTTATCTTCACCAATGGTCTGGAGCAGGGGATGGGGTGCAGCCTCAGGGAGATTGGATCTGAGGGGGAATGTTTTCACTGGAAAGGTCATCAGTGGTGGAGCCATCGTCCCTGGAGGGGTTCAGCAGACACGTGGATGTGGCACCTGGGGACGTGGGTTAGCGGTGGCCTTGGCAGGGCTGGGTTAACGGTTGGACTGGGTGATCCTAAAGGTCTTTGCCAAGCTAAACAATTCCATGATTCCATGGTTGGTCCCACGTAATCAGCACTGCAGTGGGAGCTACTCATGTGGCTGCTTCCTTAACAAACACAAAGCAACTTTTCCTGTCATTCTCATAATACAAAGACATCTATTCTTACAAAATATAATAATTTATTTTAATAATTGTGATATATTCTCCTATTTTTTTCTTCTCTATTTGCCCGGGAATATTAAACAATTGTATTCAGGAGAACCAGACACACAAATTTGTTACTATTTAAAGCACATGGATTTTACTGTATTATACTTTAGTTTGAGGAGCCAAAGAGATGAGACACTCTTTAGCTCTGCCCCCCACCTTGATGTTTTATTGTGACAGGACAAGTTTCCTTAATGCCACATTTGTATCCCATAAAAACGTGACATAAACTGGCAGCAGCAGGAAATGAGGTGGCACGTCCTGTCAGCAAAATGAATTGATACAATCATTTAGCACAAGATTCAGTGGATTTTTTTGTCTTTCTGTGACTTGCAGGAGCTGCAGCTGTGCTGGGATGGGTTTGGGATTTGGCTGACTTGCGTCTGCACCCGCCAGGGCTCCGAGTAAGAGCGGATCCTGCCGGAGCAGGGAGCATGGGCATGTTTTGGAGTCATTCCCTGCAGGGGCTGTTCGGCAGGTACAGTAGGCCAACAGTGGCACCGAGTCAAAATAGTGGCTGGAAAAGATATTACAGACCTGGCTGCACCTGGTGCAGAGGAAAATAAAGATGTCAGTCCCCTCCCCTCGCCCCATCACTTGTCTCATATTTCTCAGATACAGGTGTGTGGTTACTGTGTAAACACACCAAAGATTTTTCTTCTAGGCTAATAAGCTGCATGTTTTGGGTTTTGTTTTTTTTTTTTTTCCTCATGGTATCTCTGCCAAAATACAGAAGCTTACAGTGTGAACTCCTGCACTTCCACACCCCCTGTSCTCACTTGGGAGAAAGGCTTTGGTTTCTGGAGCCAGGATTCAGTCAGAACCTGCCCCTCTGGCTGCTCTGCTTCAGCTTTTTTCTGAATATATTTCAGAAATTTATTTTTGCCTTGTCCACCATGTATTCTACCAACAATCAGAGTATCTTAAATTAACATATGATGCAGGAGCATGAAAGTGCAGCTTGTTTTTTCTGTGCCATTCACTGTTCTGTTGTGACTATCCAGGTACCCTTGGCTGTGTTCATTGGCTTTTGCCAATAATTAGGGGAAAAAACTGCCTTGTCTTCACCCTAAAAGTCCTCAGAGCTAATTCTGGTGATGTTGCTCTCCGCCACGGAGCCTGGGTGCTACAGGCATTAGCTCACAAAGATTATTTCGGATTATTCACGTGGTGTTTCCTGAAACTGCCCTTTCTTCGCTCCTCCACTTGCTGAGGTCTGAGGAGCAAAGCAAGAGCACAGGTGTGAGGGAGCTGCCATTGTACAACTGCGTTATCTGCGGCGCAGACAAGTGATTTATGATTGCATGTTTCACGGAGCAGGAATGATGTTGCCAGAGGTAAGAACAAGGAGGAAAATTCAGACTCCCTTCGGGTGACAGACATCTCGAAAATAGAGAGGATCCTCTTTCAGCTTTCTGGCAAGTCTCATCAGGAGAGTCCTAGAGCAAAAAAGGGAAATGTGATTTTCCTTCTGCAGTCACTAAGCTGCCCCAGAGTTGTGCAATTCCATATTTTCGTGGACGACTCCGACCACTTCTCGTTTTGCTGTATGGAAATAAATGAGAAGCTCTGTAATCGGCAGAATCGCTGAAATTGGGTGTCCTAGAGCCTTCCACTCTCTCCCAAGGAACGGAAAGCCCTAGGTCCCAGTGGCATGTATGGGGAAAGCTTGAAATTGCTCTGCTTCTCAGGGACTGGTTGAAGCCTTGAATTAACCACTCTGTTCCTTCTCTATTTTCAAGTTAGTTGGTACTTCGTTTTTTGGTGTGTTTTTTTTTTTCTTTTTGACAATTTCAATAAATTTTATTAATTTTTCAACCCTGCTGTCCCAAAAAGTGTTCCCTTGTTCCATTCCTCAGCTGTTTAAGGGAGTTTTCTGAGGAAAATCAACACCAGACCAGGTGCTTGGGGACCCTGGGCATGCCCCGGTGCAGTGTCTGCAGCCAGGAGGTGACAYCTGGGGAGGGAACCCGCACCTCCTGGACGGTTTCAGTCTGTTAATATGATTAAAGGAAAAATAATCCTAAAAGTTTCCTTAACAGGAGAAAATACACAGCATTGACAGTAGTGATTAAGTTCCATTAAACAGTTGTTAGTTTGGACACCAGGTGATTAGTACATTCAAACCACTTCATTTCCAGACTTTGGCACCTTGGTCATTACTAACTCAAGCCATAAAGTTCAGTGAATCAAGTTGTAAATAGTTTTATTGGTCCCATGTTAGGGGGAAAAAAAATGGAGGGTTGTGAAATTCCTGGATGGTTTCAAGTTATTTATTTCTTAAGTCCTTGTGCTTCTGCTTTCTGTTTGGTAGTTATTCGTCGTTTCTGAGAGTTTAAGCKSTGTTTCTGCCTTTGCAAACACTAAATTCAATGTGTTARTTGAGAGCAAAGAGCTGTATTCCTAGAATAAAATAAGCCAAATGGAGAGAGGGTTGGAGTTTTGCACTGCTGCCAACATGCCATAGCTATCCAAGGGAGGAATTTCTTCCAAGGACACAAGTGTAGCTGCTCTTACAGCTCCTGGAGAAAGGTCCATTGATACACGCTGCTAATTATTATAAAACATGGAACTTTATTTTGGTTTGCATTTGGTTTTCTGAAAATAATTTTCATCTCTTTGAGAATTATTTGCGTCCATTTCATGGTAAGGTGTCCTTCAAAGTAGATTTTACTTGTTTATTTTTATTTTTAATGCAAGTTTGGGAATCAAATTGCAAGGCCTGGACACATTTSAAGACRTCAGTGCCATACAACAAGGTTSATTTTAATACCTCTCAAGTGACTGGSAGCAAATTTTTGGTTTCTCCAAACCCATTTGAGGATTAGAAAGACGTGCTGGCTTATATCCTGGTTTGGCTTTCAAATTGCCTTGTGTCCTGCTAAGTCTGTTTATGATTTCGGTGACCCTTGCATCACTCTACAAATTGCTGCCGAGGTGTTTAGGGCGAGGAGCCTTTCTCAAAGGCGAGCCATTTTCACGAGCCTGCCCGGAACCCATCGGCTCTTTATGGTGTGGCCACAGAAATGTGAGTGTGCTTRCCAGGGTAAGGCCTTCCCATTCCCTCTGGARTGCATGTATGTGCCTGCAGAACCCGTGTGTGCGCTCCTGCGCCCGGGCAAGGCAAGACAGCTCCGTAACTCCAGGGAAGAACGGAGGAGGTGACTCCGAGTCACCCACTTACTCACCGGCACACACTGTGGGAAACCTGCATTTCGTGGTTTTGGAGAGCGCCTTTTTAAGGCCCAGGCGGGCAAAAAAGACAGCTGTCCCCTCCTCACCACCGAGTTTATCGCTTAGGAACTCTGGTGGAAGGCAAACTCCGGGATGAGGAGCTGCATTGGGAATCACACCTAAGCACGGCGGGTGCTGAGCTGGCAGTTTCGCAGCAGATTGTGAAATTTGATCACACAATGGGAAATAGAGCCACTCCTTGAGGGCAATATCTGGAAACATAATGGGGAACCACCCTTCAAAGGTGATCCAGGTAATAATGGGGCTCAGAAGCACTTTCTACCTGCTTTGCTTAGAAAATTATGAAAATTTTTAATAGTGTTACTGGTTTTTGCACGAGCACACTATATTTAGCTGTACCTCGGCTGGTCCTGAGCTCAGACACACCCAGGGCAATAAACTGCCCAGTGCCACCATCACTGCAAGGGGGAACCTGGTAATGAAATTTTCAGTTCTCTTTGTGTGCTGGTGTTATTGTTGGCTCTTCTCTTCTCCTCCTCTTCTTCTCTTCTCTTCTCTTCTCTTCTCTTCTCTTCTCTTCTCTTCTCTTCTCTTCTCTTCTCTTCTCTTCTCTTCTCTTCTCTTCTCTTCTCTTCTCTTTTCTCTTCTTTCTCCCTCTCCTATTCCTACAACTTTTCACCCCTATTTTCCCCTGGAATTTGGGCATTTTTACACCCTCTGAGTAACTTTCACTGCAGACATTCCCTGGTAAATCTTTCTGTGCTCACCCATGTTGACGAACGTGGAACACCCAGCGTTAAAGCACCGGCCYCRTGACACTCTGTGCTACTTGATGTGCCTCTGCTTTCTTCTTGAGATTGGCATAAAGATTGCACCTGTGCTCCTGCAGGTACTTTATGCACACCACAGCCTCTGAATAATGTAGACTAATAGAAAAGACTTCAAAGAACCATAACRCAGTTCTAAAAGGGCTGGAAGGAGAGGCCGATGGGAAATGTTATAAGAATTCAGCCTTTCCTGCTTAGCTAAGCAGTAATTTAGAAGGACATGTAAAGTCTGTGAGAGTATTTCAAAGAAAACAAAAAGCAAACAAAAGCAGAGCACACTGCCCTGGTGCTGGAGACAAAGGGAGGGAGAAGGGAGAGGCTCACAGCRRATCATCTGCTTGAGTTTGTCATTTTTAGGTCCTCAGAGAGAGGRTARTGAAAATATTTAGAGAGRTKTGGGTGTTATTTGATAGAGGTAAATGCAAAGGGAAAGGAGAGTGGTTTAGCAGTGGCCTGAGCAACTCATTATGTGATTGAGATCAATTACCCAGGAGCTCATTAGCACCAGAGAATAAATGCCTTTCCTTCTTGTGCTGTGGATGTTCTGTTGGATCCCTATCTCACATGAAATGGAAACTCAGTCAAAGCCACTGAAGGGTCAATACCAGGCTGCTCTTTCCAAGAAAGACATTTCCCAGGGCCAGTGGAACCATCGGTGCAGAGGGATCAGTGACCATCAGGCACCAGAATTGTCTGGACAGTGGGAACTGGGAAGAAACTGCTGCAGGTCAGTGACTTCTGATATTTTACAAGTCAAATGCACACAGCACACTGTCCTTGTCTCCTAATAATTAGGATAGAGAAAGAAAAMAAGAAATATTTTGAAGAGCAAATGCTATTTTAGAGTGAAATTCCCTCATTTTCACTCTCGTGGAATCAGCATGGAGATCCCACCGGAGTGGGATTTCGGAAGCACAACACCCCTTGGTGCAAAACTTAGGCAGACAACAACAGAACAGAGGTTTCAGTGCAAACTTCAGGGGCACCTGCTGAGTAATCACTTTCTGAACTTTGTTTTGGCAAAGTGCCTTTGGATATTCCTTTGTCAGTTTGGTCATTAGGAATTTATCTGCTGCTGAAAGTCAGCTCCAGCAGAAGAGGGATTAGGTATGTAACAGTATTACATAACAGGCTTTGTAAAAGGACTATCTTGGGTTGGACATTCAGAGAAAATTGGACTCAATAATTGCAACAACATAATTACTACTTTAAAGATAAGAGAAAATCAGCGATGCTGATTTCCCTGATTATTTAAAGATATTGTAAGTGAGCACATTGACAACCCGTTGATCCATGGAAGAAAGAAGCAGTGGTATATAATAAAAAAAAAGATCTCCAGAACAGAGGGGTACACAAACAAAAATCTTTAATTCAATCATTTATACTTTAGGACACAGAAATTCTCTCCTTCTCAAGAGAAGGTCTTATTATGGCTGTAATCTGACATAAATAACAACGGGGCAGATGTTCCTGGGAAAAAATAATCTTTGACATTCATAACAAGGGGACTGCAAATAAATATATCTCAGACTAATAGGACAGGCTGACAGTGATTTTCCCATAATCACACAACACRCACCTTGCTGTCAGTGCCCACAGAGTACACAACGATCAGGTACACCTTGARCATTTACACATTTACAGGTGAGGAGTTGTGACAACRCAGATCCGTGCAAGAAATCAGGAGCTCAGAGTCTCTCTCCTTCCTTTCGTGTGCTTTTGCCCATTTTTCCTTGCTGCAGATTTCAGACCTGCAGGCAGAGTGGAAAAGCACTGGGGGAGAACTCCCCTGCAGAGGCAGAAAATCTAAAGGTGGGAGGGCTGGAAAGCCAAAAGTGCCCTCGTGCTCCCGCGGGGGTGACGGAGCTGCCGACTGAAAGGCAACTGGGCAATYTCATTGCTGCTATTAATGAGGATTTTTGCCTGTTTTGTCCTTTTCCAGAGACCAGGCCTGTCTCTGAGCCACTGCCAGTGCAAAACTCGTGATAGTCCTGCTCTCCCTGCAGCTCTGACAGG
>JACAXG010000742.1:0-36792 GCA_018881555.1 Amblyornis subalaris
AAACTTGGAATAAAGTTACAGAAGTCCAATTCTTTCGTCCTCTTGCCCTCGCTGCTACCTTAAAGAAGCTGCCTGTTGTGAGAGAGTTGTCAAACTGCTTCTGTGCACTGAGAACCCAGGAGGTCGCGAGCCCAGCTGAATCCAGGCAAGGGCAGGAAAAGCGGCAATAGACAAATCTTGAGCTATGATCCTTCTGTATGAAATGGAGAAATTGTATGGGCAACATAGTCACTAACTACTCTAAGAATGAAAAATTACCTAAGGCCCTCCCCACTCCCAGTCCCACAGCCTGCAGCTCTGATTCCTTGGATTCCTGATAGGACCTGTTGCTGTCACCACACTGTCTCTAGTGATGTGGGACTGTGCCCTGCTGGTGAGGTCATTGCTTGGCCTCTGTTGTGGCTGCCCTCAGCTTCTGGCTTGCTTTCCTTGAGGGGGCAGTCCTGCTCTTGCTGCTCCCTGAGAAGTGTTTCAGTACCTAAGGCAGTCTCTTAAAAGGTTAAAAAGTGACCCCACTTGAGGAATAGGTAGTCTAAATGATTGTTTTAGAGTAGGCAGGGCTTTAGCAACAATAAAGAATGCCCATTCATGTTATCATGCCATTACACAATAGCTTACATACATGACCAGTTCTGCTCCATCTCATTTGTTAACTGAGAGGCTATGAAATTCTCAGGAAATGGTAAGAATGTCGCCAGATGCCAGGCACCCATGAAAGCCGCTCACTCACCCTCCCCTGCTACAGTGTTGTGGATTTGAGTTTGTCAATGAATTTTTCTCCCATTTGTTACCTGGCAGGGAGACCTTCGAGGGGAGGGAGGGGTTTGCCCGGGAGATAAATGGGCAATACTTAAGAGACAAAAGATGTAGCCTGGGTGTTGACATAGCTTTGGAATGGGTGAGGTGGGGGAAGCGATGTGGTTTCTGCGGTTTCTTAGCTAGGTGTGCTCAGTCTTTGTCTGGCTTGAAGGGGAGACGATTTATGGTGGTGTGTGCCAGGCTGCTGCTGCTGCTCAAAGGATTTGCTGCTACTGCCGAACTTTTCCTTGCTGCTTCCCCTCGCTGCTGGTAAGCCATCCCTGGCAAGAGCAGCCTGTGAACTGGGACTTTTCAACACCCACCCTCGCTAGGGGAGAGACCCTCACCATCTGCGTGGGTGTCTCAGGGAAACCGGGCCCCCCACCTCCTCTCTCTCCCCGGAGGGAGCACCTCCCGTCTGCTGCTGCCCTCGCCAGGGATCCCGCACCAGACACATGAGAGCCAGGGGAAAACCGAACCCCACCCACCACCTTCTCTCCCTCCCCGAGGCCGCCATTATCCCCCGGAGAGACTCAGGGCCCGCCTCGGCACCCTCTGAAAGCCGCCGGAGCACACAGCGTCCCCTGGAGCCGCCGAGGAGTCACTGCAACCTCTCTGCCTCAACACGAGCCAACAACGCCCCCTGCCAGTTCTGCCCGTAACCACACCAAAGGGGAAATTGCTTAACAGGCGAGAAAAGGCTGTTATTTGGTTTGTTGTTGTTGCTGTTGCTGTTTGTCTGCCTTGTTATATATATATCCTACTAAAGAACTGTTATTCCTTTTCCCATATCTTTGCCTGAAAGCCCTGTAATTTCAAGGTTATAATAATTTGGAGGGAGGGGGTCATCTTTTCCATTCCAGGAAGGTTCCCACCTTCCTTGGCAGACACCTGTCTTTTAAACTAGGGCTTACAGCTAGACAGAGGACAGAAAATTTAATGAAGGGTTCATGAGTTGAGATAAGGACTGGGAGAAAACACTCCAAGGGCAAAACAGGCTTGACTTAGAGATATTAAGTGAATTTATTACTAACAGAATCAGAGAAGGATAATGAGAAGTAAAATAAGCCCTTAAAAACACCCTTTTTCCCCCACCCCCTCCTTCCTTCCCATTGACAGCACAAGGAGATGGGGTGGGGGTTTTGATCAGTTTATCACCCAAGGTTTTCTTCCGCTGCTCAGGGAGAGGAGTCATTCCCTGGCTACACTGTGGGGTCCCTCCCACGGGAGACAGATCTCCACGAACTTCTCCGACGTGGCTCCAATCTCACAAGCAGCAGCCCTCCAAAAACTGCTGCAACGTGAATTCCTCCCATGGGCAAACAGTCCTCCCAAAAATGCTGGGGCGTGGATCACTCTTCCATGGGGTGTAGTCCTCCAAGGACAGGCTGCACCAGCCTGGAAGCAAGGCCTCTCTCTCCATGGGTCTCCCACAGGATCACAGCCTCCTCCAGGCATCCACCCACTCCAGCGTGGGCTCCTCCCCCACAGGCTGCAGGTGGATCTCTGCATCCCCTGTGGACCTCCATGGGCTGCAGGGGGACAACCTGCTTCACCATGGTCTTCACCACAGGCTGCAGGGAAATCTCAGCTTTGGCGCCTGGAGCACCTCCTCCCCCTCCTTCTTCACTGACCTTAGTGTCCACATGTTGATTCTCCTCTCACATATTCTCACTCCTACTCTGGCTGGAAAATTACAACTTGTCTTGGGGTGACTTTATATCCCCTATCGTCGCTTCATGCTTCATATGAGATCCTGTGCCTTTAAAGCTGCCAGGATAATTTTCTCAGCACAGCTGCTTCAAGGACACTCACATTCTTCCGCTTATCACTGCAGCTGCAGCCGCCACTTTGGCAGCTGAGTTCAGAAGGGAACTTTTACTTTTTTTTCCTCTAGCCAGCTCTCTCGGCTTTGTGTTTTCTCAGGAGAGGGAGATCGGAGAGAGTTAAAAAAACTTACTTTTTTGCTTTTTGGCTAGCCTACTAGCTGGAAAGGAGTCTTTCTTGGACTGTGTTTTTCTTCTCCTTCTTCCTTTGCAACTGTACAACAGACAACTGGACTCCGTTCTACATATCATCACTGGGAGGCCTACACCCTAGGCCTGGAGAGGGGTCTACACTGTACCCTAGCTTCAAGACAGAGCAGAGGCACACCCAAGAAAAAGGACTCTGAATTCATCCAGGTTTCCTCCACCACGAGAGGTTTATTATTTATCATTATTCATTTTTGGTTTTTTCTTCCCTTCCCCTGGTGCCTGCGTGCACACCCCCCCTTTTTGTTAAATAAACAGGTTTTTTTCACTTTCCTGCAAGAAATTCCTAAGGTGGGGGGAAGGGAGTTTTCGAACCCTATCGTTTGCAGAGGAGACTCCTCTAGTCTTCCTCCTAAGTTTGTCCAAACCAGGACACAACTGACCACCAACTTTGTTTTGATTTCTTCTTAAATACGTGATCACAGAGGCATTGCCACCATCTCTAATTGGCCCAGCCTTGGCCAGCAGCACGTCCATCCTCAGAGTGATCAGGGATTGGCTCTGCCAGACATGGTGGAAGCTTCTAGCAGCTTCTCACAGAAGCCACCTCTGTGGCCCCCCCACTACCAAGAACCAGGCCGTGCAAAACTGACACAGAGACTCCTTTGTGAGGGAAGGCAAGCTGGGAGACAAGGGTGACAGCAAGGCAGGCCAGAGCAGTGACCTCGCTTACAAGGTGTACAGCCCCACTCTCAGGGTGCAGTGAGGTCTGGCTGCTCCCTAAGGCAAGAATGTCGTGTCCCCTGAAATAAAAGCTGGGAGGATTGAGGAGCTGAAAGACCCTGATAGTGGAAAAATATACTGGTGGAATAATTCTACATAAATATAGTGAAACGAAGTTCCTCCTATCTGCTTTCTGAGATACTATGAGAAGTTGGCTTGTCTAATTGGTCCATGGTTTTCTCCGCCCTCCCTCCTTAGTAATTGGTTGTGGTGGTTTCTCCCCGCCTTCTTCCCTCCCCTAAGCCCCGTGGTGATTGGTTGCTGGCCCCCCGAGAGCGCGGTTTTAAAAACCCAGTATCTCCCTTGTTTCGGCTTCTTCGCCTCCTGCTCCCTTCATAGCTGGATGGAATAAACTCCCTGGACTGTGGAATGTAGTGCGTTAAGAGCCTTCCTGCCTCTTTATTTCTGGACTTGCGGCTGGGCTACGCCGGGTGTGAGTATTTCTCAGTGCTAACAACTGCACGGGTGATATCCCTCGTTGGTTTGGTGAATTTGCACCCCCAAAACTGCTTCTTCTCAAAGGAGGTTTTGGGAATAAACCATGAAGGGAATTTGCTCAGGAGAAACCCCACCCTTAGAGCCATTACAAGAGGAGCCAGAAGCTGAGCATGATAACAAGGCCAGCAGAAGAAGTGCCTTGCCAGCAAGGGCCCAGTCCCACAGTACCTCAGTGAGGCAAGCAGGGCAGGCCCGGGGATGGTAGCCAGATTCACCCAAGAGTCACAATTGCCAGGCAAGTCTGTGGTGATGAGGCAGGTCAGAGGCCAGGCTGGGAAGTCTGTCCCCAGGTCAGGGTTTGCATCAGTGAGACCTATGGTCTGGTACAGTCATGGCTGTGGTGTAGTTGTAGCTCAGGTGGGGACCAGCTGCTAGACTCTCAACTTAAAAGCAGCTTTCAAGGGAAGTGGAGGTGGGTCTGGCTGAGGCCTCCCAGCAGACCTACCTCACAGTACCCTCCCCAATATCACCAGAGAGAAGGGAGAGGCTGCCCTCAGCTGTGCTATATCTTAGTTGGCCCTGAGCCCAGGCAGCCAAACCTTCAGCAGGAGGGCCTGCTCTCAGGGCCCTTAAACTCACAGTACCTACCTGGGTGAAGAGAGCAGAGCAGGTCCTGTGACAGTAACCAGGGTCAGACAATAGTCCAGATGGCCAAATGAGTTAATAGTTATCATTGAATAGTTTGGGTTGGAAGGGACCTTTCAATGTCATTTAGTCCAACCCCCTGCAGTGAGCAGGGACATCTTCAACCAGGTCAGGTTGCTCAGAGCCCCGTCCAACCTGACTTTGAATGTTTCCAGGGATGAGTGTGGTAAATGGGCAGAATTGTACAGTGTTGCTTTAAGTTGGTTAAGAATTAATGAGGCTGATTGAGAAAAACATGAGCTGGGCCCCTTGCTTTTCTTGCATCTGGCTCGAGCAAGGCCTCACAACTGAAGGATGTCTGGAGTGAAGGTCTCAAGGACCAATGCTGTTTCAGTGAGGCACAGAAGAGCACCTGCGTCTCTGTACCAGTTATTTGCCTTGCTCCCCTTCACCGTGCAAAACAAGCTTTGTTGTAAATCTGGTCCGTTAATAGATAAGGATGCACACAGAGACTATCTGGCGAGCGTCAGACAGCCTTTACTTGAACATGCCTCTGCCTCAGTCACTGGATCCCTTGCTCCCAATGATGTTCCTGGATGAGTACAGTGACTTTGCAGATATCTTTGAGAAGAAGGTGGTGGAAACACTGCTGCCCTATTGCCTGTATGACTGTCTCATTGACCTGATCCTAGAAAAGGAGGACCCTTTCAGATGCATCTATGCCTGGGATTAGCAGCTCTTGAGGACAATCTGGCATGTGGATTCATCTGTCCCCTCCATCTTCCCCACAAGGATATTTTTCAGCAAAAAGGAGGATGGAGGTTTCTGCCCCTTCATGGAATACAGGGAGGTTGAATGATACAATGTTTAAAAAACATCGCCCTCTTCCTCTCATCCTGAAGCTCTTGGTAAGTCTGCGGGAGGCTCATTGGTTCACAAAGCTGGACCTGAGAGGCTCCTACAACTTGCTCAAAATCCAGCAGGAGGAAAAGTAGAAAACTGCTTTCCACACCAGGTACAATCACTATGAGTATCTTGTGATGCCATTTGGTCTCTGCAGTTTCACTCACCTTCCTATATTTTATAAATTGTGTCCTGAGGGATTTGCTTGATAACTGTTGTGGCATACCTGGATGACATCTTGACTTTTTCAACCACTCAAGAGGCTCATATAGACTACATGCAGGAAGTCCCGAGTGACTTGTGACAGGAGCATCTTTATGCCAGACTCATGTAATGCTCCTTTAAGTAATTGAAATGGGCATTCACTACAACTCCATTCCTAGACTACCCAGATGGCCTTTCATTGTAGAAGTAGATACCTTAGATGGAGCCATAGGCATCATCCTCTCTTAAAAGGTCAGCCCCAAGCAGGAACTCCATACCTGTGCCTTTTTCTCTCATCAGCTCGCTCCCACTAAGACAAATTACAATATCCGGGACAAGGTGCTCCTGGCAATCAAAGCTGTCTTTCAACTCCTCAAGGGGGCAAAAGACCCAACAGTGTTGCTGACTGACCACCATAGTCCGGAATACTACTGAGGGATGTTTATCTCTCCCAGCCTTGCCCTCTAGGCTTCTCTCTTTTTGCACTTTCACTCCATCGAGGACAGGACCAACAAAAGACAACTTATGGTTGGGGTATACTATAGGCTGCCTGACCAGGGGGAGCCTGTTGACAAGGCCGCCTTGCTTCAGATGGAACAGGAAGCATCACACTTGCAGGCTGTCATCCTGATGGGGGATTTCAACCCCCCAGACATCTGTTGGGAGAGCAATACAGTTGGCTGTAAACAATCCAGGAGACACTTAGAGTGTGTAGAGGATTGGAGGCAGCCCGGGATGTAGCCACCATGCCCTGGTTGAATTTGTCATCTCAAGGTGTGTGAGCCTGGCAAGGAGCAAAGTCAGGACCCTGAACTTTGGAAGAGTGAACTTCCAGATGTTTAAGGAGTTGGTGAATGAGATCCCCTGGAAAACTGTCCTTAGGGACTGTGCTGGTTTTGGCTGGGGTAGAGTTAATTTTCTTCCAAGTGGCTGGTATGAGGCTGTATTTTGGATTTGTGCTGAACATAGGGTTTATAATATAGAGATGTTTGTTATTGCTGAGCAGGGATTGCACAGGGTCAAGGCCTTTTCTGCTTCTTGTACTGTCATGCTGGCAAGGAAGATGGGGGTGCGCAAGAAGTTGGGAGGAGACACAGATGGGACAACTGACCAAAGGGACATTCCAGACCATATGACATCACACTTAGTATATAAAGTGGGGGAGAAGAAGGAAGGGGGGGACATGACACATGTTCAGAGTGATGGCATTTGTCTTCTCAAGTAACTGTTACACGTGATGGAGCCCTGCTCTCCTGGGGATAGCTGAACACCTGCCTGCCCATGGGAAGCAGTGAATGAATTCCTTCTTTTGCTTTGCTTGGGTGCATGACTTTTGCTTTACCTATTGAACTGTCTTTGTCTCAACCCATGAGCTTTCTTACTTTTACTCTTCTGATACTCTCCTTCATCCTGCTGGTGGGGGAGTGAGCGGGTGTCTGTGTGGTGCTTAGTTGCTAGCTGGGCTTAAACCACGACAGGGATAAAGGAGCTGACCAGAGCTGGCAACTCTTTAAGGCCACTTTTCTCAGAGTGCAAGAGCTCTACATCCCAGTGTGTAGGAAATCAAGCAGGGCAGGCTGTAAGAGACGGTCCGAAAATCCCTCATCTGCCTCACGATCATCGACAAAGACAGAGACTGAAAACCCAAAAAAAAAACTCCATAGGGAAAAGAGGACTTTTGCAAAGAAGTCCTGGCCTGGCCAAGGTGGGATGTTTGCCAAGTGTTGCCTGTGGGTGCGCCCACCGAGGACTGGTTCAAACTAGTACAGGTCATGATAACCTGTCTTGTACACCCACTATGAATTTCCTCACCTCCTGGCCAGTTGCCTTCTCCCCCCCATGGGTGCGCCTGCTGAGGGCATTCCTGAAGATTTCCTCACCTCCTGGCCAGCTGCCCCCCTATTACCCCCGTTTTCGGAAAAGACTATAAAGGGACTCTCTAAATTTACCACGATGAGCGCTCCCCACGGACGACGACGAGTCTATTGGCYGGACCACGAGGACATCGTCTCATCTGTTGGTAGCTATTCCCCCCCCTTCTCTCTCTCTCTCTCTCTATACTTTGTTTCTTTATATCTCTCCCCTCTATCGCATAATCGTGTTGTTGGCACTCAATAAAAGTGCACTGTTGATGAAAATTGAAATCCCCGTTGTGTCTTTTGCACTCCTGAGATCGGTGATAGAACCATCACGACCCCCGCTCGCATTAGCGGATCGTGACACAGGCTGGAAACCAGAATGACTGAGCAAGGATCTGCTCCTCAAACTGAGAAGTAAGAAGGAAATGCACAGCCAGTGGAAGCACGGACAGGTGACCTGAGAAGAGTATAGGGATATGGTTCTAATGTATAGGGATGCGGTAAGGAAAGCCAAGGCATAGATGGAATGGAATTTCGCAAGGAATGTGAAGAATAAAAAGAAGGTATTCTATAAGTACATAGGTCAGAAAAGAAAGGCCAAGGAGAGTGCACTCCCCAGATAAACGAGAAAGGAGAACTGGGAACAACAGATATGGAGAAGGCTGAGGTACTCAGTGAGTTCTTTGCCTCAGTCTTCTTTGGCAGTCAGGCTTCCCACATCTCTCAAGTCCCTGAAACTCTAGGTGGGAGTTGGGGGTGTTGGGTCTGGCTGAGATAGAGTTCATTTTCCCATAACAGCTCTAACAGTGCAGTGCTTTGCATTGGTAGCTGGAAAGATACTGATAACACACCAGTGTTTTGGCTAGTGCTGAGCAGCACTGGCACAGCATCAGCTCTGTCTCTAACATTCCCCCCCCCTCCCCTATCAAGGGGCTGTGAGTAGGTAAGATCCTGGGAGGGGATACAACCAGGCCAGCTGACCCAAATTAACTAAAGGGATATTCCATACCATATGGCATCATCTCAGATATAAAAGCTAAGGGAGAGAGGAGGGACAGGGGACATTTGTTATTTTACAATGTTTGCGTTCCGGAGCAACTGCTACATGTGCTGAAGCCCTGCTTTCTGGGAAGTGTCTGAACATCGCTTGTTGATGGGAAGTAGAGATTAATTTTTTCCCCCTTTGCTTATGCACACTCAAACTTTCGCTTTTCTTTTTTTTTTGCTTTAGTAAACTGCCATTTCTCAACCTGCGAATTGTTTTCCATCTTATTTTGTCTCCCCTGTCCCACTGGGAAGGGGAGTGATAGAGCGGCTTGGTGGGCACCTGCCGCCCAGCCAAGGTTAACCCACTACAGTTGTATTTGGCACCCAATGTGAGGCAAGGCAAAGGCAGTTTTTTATATATATATCTATATATATATATTGCATGCTATAGTAAATAGTACTTATAAAGTAACAAGCTCCTGTGTGGGACTCAGAGTTTTTCAGCTGCACTGCTTATCTTTTTTTGCTGAGTTTGGGAACATGTTAATACAAATAATGGCTCTGCTTTGCCCTTAAACTGACGGCCTTGTTATGCTAGGGGACCTATCTTTTGTGGACGATGAGGGAATACACCTCCTTCTCCCTGCCTGAGATTGATGTGAATGCTTTTATAATGCAGACTTCCAGGGTTTTTGCTCATCCTTATGCAAGCTGTTTTATACTGTTAGTAATATTAGCTAATACTGTTGGTACACTATGGAGTTCATGGAATCTGGTGTCATCCTGGTGTAAGAGAAAACAAACTTTAGGTGAGGAGATATTGAAATGTGCCTTGATGAGTCCACTTCCTCAGTGGCAGGGTGTGTGGAAGGATTTGGGCAGGTTCCTAGGGTGGTTATCACCTCCCATTACCTGGCACTTTAAACCCAAATAGGTAATTGTGAGAGAATGAGGTGTTATGGTTTATGGGTTAAGCATTCTTTATGAAGAACTTTTGCCTATTATAGCAAAACTGTATAACAAAGCTGCACCAAAATGAAAAACTACACTGGAGACCACTGCCACCCTGAATGGGCCCTCTGGGCTGAGGCCCTGGACTATAAGTTGATTTGAGATAAGATAAAAATGACACCATTCTAAGGTCTGGGCTGGGGGAAAAGAAAGCCTTCATAGGACCATCAAGTCCAACAGCTTCAGGGTGGAGGCCTTAGCCCCAGGCTTATCTGCTGGCCAGATTTGCACAGAGGAGAGAGGTTCTGGGTGTGTGGCAAAAAAAAAAAAGCCTCTGGTCAAAGGAACGCCCATCCTCCACTGTGCAGCTGCAGGAGGCCCCCCACTCCGGGAAAAGCCACAACTACAGGACATGCATGTGAAGGGGCAGCAGAGGGGGTGTCACAGCCCATCAAAGGCCCCCCTGAAGGGGTCCCCAGACCCTGCACCAGAGCACTGCACATGGTGCAAAATGATGCAACAGACCCACAGTCTCTCAAGGGACAGTTTCAAGGTGGTCCCCTGCGGGGATGGTACCTGGGCGTTCCCACCTGGCTCAAAGTGTATAGTAATCCAATGGATTCTATGCTTTGGCGGCAGTGGCGGCGGCGACGAGGACCTCCACCATACAGAAGACCAGATGGAGGGGATCAACGAGACGTCGTTGGGACCCACAGAGGGGTGATATGTTTCCACTTGACCTCTGTCACTCTTCCTGTCCCCTTCCTCTCCCACACACCTCTTTTTTTCTATTTCTTTCTTTCTCTTTCTTTCTCTGTCTCACTTACTGTTAAATAAAATACATCAATTTTTTTTTGTACCAACATTTAGCTTCGTTTGGCTTTAATCTGTTTCAAGGTATATTCGAACCTTCAGGGGTGTTTGCACTTTATTCACAGAGAATTCTGTCCTGTGATTATAGCAGATCGTAACAGTAATCCACCCTGACAAACTGACCAGTCAAATGATAGAAGATTGCCTTGCCTACTCCAATGACAAACAGCAGCTTCTCTCCCTGTACTGGGGCCTGGCCTGTGCCTACCCAGGCACAACTCAGTACTCTCAGAGGACTGTAGTTGAGACAGGAACCCAAACTGCATTTGAGGACACTATAGCTGAGACAGGGACTCAAACCACAGCAACTAGAGTAATTGCCTAGTAGTGAAAAAGAAAAAATGGACAAGGTGAGTTACAGGACCTTAACACGGATTAGTAAGGGAGGAAGGGGAAGGGGAAGGGGAAGGGGAAGGGGAAGAAGAAGAAGAAGAAGAAGAAGAAGAAGAAGAAGAAGAAGAAGAAGGAGGAGGAGGAGGAGGAGGAGGAGGAGGGGTTAGATCAAGAAGCAGGTCCTTCAAAAAAGAATTTGAAAAGAGTGAGGCAAATCAAACAGGAAACCAAAGTTACTCAGTCCCTGACCTCATCAGAACTTCAAGACTTGTGAAAAGATTACAGCTGCCAGTCAGGTAAGCGGATTTCTGCCTGGCTGCTTGGATGCTGGGATAACGGGACCAACAGTCAGCAATTAAAAGGTCACGAAGACCAACAGCTGGGATCCCTTGCTAGAGATCATGAAATTGAAAGAGGAATTGAAAAAGGAGGAGAAATTTGCAGCCTCTGGAGACAGCTCCTCTCAAGCGTGAGGGCAAGATGTCCATTTAAGGAAGATCTTGTGAACTCCCCAGGGAAGTGGACCACTGCAGACAAAGGTATCCAGTACTTGAGAGAATTAGCAGTGCTGGAAGTCATCTATTGTAATCTAAAAAGTGATAAGGTCCTTAAATATCCAGAGGATGCCCCTTGCACAATGGCCATATGGAGGAAGGTGGTTCAAAGTGCCCCTGCATCATATTCCAGCAGCTTGGTAGCGCTGTATTACCCACAAATGGATACACCAACTGTAGAGATAGCGTCCTCCTGGCTCCAAAATGTAGAAGAAACTCTGGGTACTTCCACATCACTACTAGCCAGCACCTCAGCTTTTAGGGGCAGCCCAAGAGATGGGTCCTCTCCTGCCCTCATCAGAGGGAAAGGAAGCCCAAAGTGCAGGCCATGTGGTGAACTGTGGTTCTTTGAGTGATCAGGGGGAGGACATGAGGAAGTGGGATGGTGAACCCACCTCTAAGCTGGAAGCCCATGTCTGTGAACTGAGAGAGAAGAGAGCTGTTAAGAAGGGGTCACCCAGGAAGACTGTTAGTGTAGTTGCTGCAGAGACGAGGCAATCAGTGATCTCCCAGGCATAAAAGAACTGAAATCATCTCCCTTGATCTTGGTGAGGGGACTTCTGATCTTGCATCGCAAAGGTCAGACAGTGAATATTCTGACCAGGAACAGGAATAGAGGGTCCCTGCCTTCAGCCAGGAGGAGGAAAGGGATGACCAGGCATACTGGACTGTGTGGATTTGATGGCCTGTCACATAAGATCCACAAAAGTATACAGCTTTAGTAGATACCGGTGCAGTGTACACTGATGCCATCAAGGCACAGGAGTGCAGAATCCACCTGGATCTCTGTAGTTACAGGGAGATGCCAAGGAGTTGTCCGTATTAGAGGCCAAGGTGAGTTTAACAGGGGACAAGTGGGAAAAGCACCCCATTGTGACTGGCCCAGAAGCCCCTTGTATCCTTGGCATGAACTACCTCAGAAGACAGTACTTCAAGGATGCAAAGGGGTATCAATAGGCTTTTGGTGTAGCTACAGTGAATACAGAGAAGATCAAACAGTTATCCACCCTGCCTGGCCTCTCAGAAGATCCCTTCATCGTGGGATTACTGCAAGTTGAAGATGAGCAAGTGCCAATTGCTACCAGGACAGTGCACCGGTGGCAATATCACACCAACCGAGACTCAAACTCCCATCCATGAACTAATTTGTAGACTAGATCAGCAGGACCTGTTCACCTATTAATGGCCTCTTATGGCCATTACAAAAATCTAACGGAGAATGGAGGCTGACAGTAGACTATCGTGGCCAGAATGAAGTCACACTGCCTCTGAGTGCTGCTGTGCTGGAGATGTTGGAACTTCAAATATGAGCTGGAGTCAAAAGCAGCCAAATGGTGCCACAAATGATATCGCTAATGCATTTTTCTCAGTCCCTCTGGCAGCAGAGTGCAGGCAGCAGTTTGCTTTCACTTGGAGCGGTGTCCAGTACACCTGGAACCGACTGCCACAGGGGTGGAAACAGAGCCCCACCATCTGCCATGGACTGATCCAGACTGCACTGGAACAGGGTGGAGCTCCAGAACACCTTCAATATATTCATGATATCATTGTGTGGGGCAATACAGCAGAAGTTTTTGAGAAGGGAAAGAAAATAATCCAAATTCTTCTGAAAGCTGGTCTTGCCATAAAACAAGGTAAGATAAACGGACCTGCACGGGAGATCCAGTTTTTGGGAATAAAATGGCAGGATGGATGCCATCATGTGCCTATGGAGGTGGTTAACAAAATAGCAATTATGTCTCCACCAGCTAACAACAAGAAAAAAAAAGCTTTCCTAGGCCTTGTGGGGTTCTGGAGAATGCATGTCCCAAGTTATAGTCAGCTTGTGGACCCCCTCTATCGAGTGACCCAGAAGAAGCAGCATTGTGAGTGGGGCCTTGAGCAACAACAGGCCTTTGAGCAGATCAAAAAGGAAAGAGCTCATGCGGTAGCTCTTGGGCCTGTTTGGACAGGACCAGCCATGCAAAATATACTCTACACTGCAGATGGGGAGTAGGGTCTCATCTGGAGCCTCTGGCAAAGGACATCAGGAGAAACCCAAGGTCAACCATTAGGGTTGTGGAGCCGGGGTTATTGAGGATCAGAAGCCCACTATACTCCAACTGAAAAATATATTAGCAGTCTGTGAGGGGGTTTGAGCTGCCTCAGAAGTTGTTGGGACAGAAGTATGTCTCCTCTTGGCACTGCGATTGCCCGTCCTACACTGTATGTTCAAAGGAAACATACCTTCAACACATCACGCAACCATCGCTACATGGAGTAAGTGGATAGCATTGATTACATAACGACCCCAAATGGGAAAACCCAATTTCCCAGGAACCCTGAAGATTTTACGGACTGGCCAGAAGGCAGAGATTTTGGAGCATTGCCTGAGAAGGTGACTCGTGCCCAAGAAGCACCACAATATAACGAGTTACCAGAAAACAAAAGAGGCTCTGCTCTGTTTAATGATGAATCCTACCATGTGGTAGGAAACCATCAGAGGTGAAAAGCTGCTGTGTGGAGTCCCACATGACAAGTCACTGAGGCTGCTGAAGGGGAAGGCAAATCAAGCCAATTAGCAGAAGTGAAAGCCATCCAACTCGCCCTAGAGATTGCTGAATGACAAAAATGGCCTGTACCCTATCTCTGTACCGACTCTTGGATGGTGGCTAATGCCCTGTGGGGCAGGCTGTGGTAATGGAAGAAGGCCAATTGGCAATGAAGGGGTAAACCCATCTGGGCTGCTGCATTGTGGCAGGACATCGCTGCACAGGTAGAAAACATGACTCTGAAGGTATGTCATGTAGATGCCAAAAGCTGTGCCACTGAAGAACATCAGAACAATGAACGGGTAGGTAAGGCTGCCATGATTGGAATAGGTCAGGTAGACTTAGACTGGGAAAGAAAGGGGGAGGTATTTATAGCCCACTGGGCCCATGAGACATCAGGACATCTTGGAAGGGATGCAACATACAGATGGGCTTGTGATCGAGGGGTGGACCTGACCATGGAGGCCATCACACAGGTTATTCACGAATGTGAAAAGTGCTGCAATCAAGTGAGCCATGCGAGTAAAATCTCCTCGGAATAGAGGGTGGTGGCTGGGTTTCTGATATGGTGAGGCCTGGGAAATTGACTATGTTGGACCACTGCCACGAACACACCAAGGCAAGCAAGCTCATGATGGTAGAGGCAACAACTGGCTGGCAGGAAACATCCTGTAAACCATGCCACTGCTCGGAAAACTATCTTAGGCCTTGAGAGACACATTTTGTGGTGACGTTACACCAGAGAGAATTGAGTCAGACAATGGGACTTGTTTTAGAAATAACCATATAAATTCTTGGGCAAAGAAACATGGTATGGAGTGGATATATCACATCCTATATCACCCACAAGCCTCTGGAAAGATTGATAGTCCACGATAATGGACTGCTGAGGACTATGTTGAGTGCTAGGTAATGGGGCATGGAAGCATTGGGATGCGAAATTAGCAGAAGTCACTTGGCTGGTCAACACTAGGGGATCTGCTAACTGCCCTGGTCCTGCCCAAATAAAACCCCTACACACTGTTGGAGGAGATAAGGTCCCTGTACTACACATAGGGAAGCAGCTGGGGAAGTTGGTGTGCAGGTTTAAAGGACAAATGTCTGACAAGGAAGGCAGGAACCTTCCTGGAATGGAAAGATGACCCCTCCCTCTAACTTATTGTAACTTTGAAATTATGGGGCTTCCAGGCAAAAACTATAGGAAAGGGAATAACAGTTCTTTACTAGAATATATATATATCAGAACAGAACAAAACAACAATACAACAACTGACGTTTCCCACCCACTAAGTACGGTTTTCCCTTTGGTGCAGTTACGACCACCACCGGTACGGGGTGCTGGTGGCTCCGGTGAGGCAAAAGCTGCAGTGACTACTCGCGGCTGGCAGGGGATGCTGGTGGCTCAGGCGAGGCAGAGAGGCTGCAACGACTCCCTCACAGCCGGCAGGGGGCGCTCCGATGCTAGCCGGGGACCTCCACAGGGACGATGGCGGCCTCGGAGAGAAAAGGTGTGGGGGGGTTTGGTTCCCCTGAGACACTCACGCAGACTATGCTGGTCTCCTGGTGCTGGTAATTGAAAAAAGTCTCAATCAACGGGGCAGCTGGGGACCCTCTCCCCCTGTTGTAAGCAGCGAGCTTGCAAGCAGGCAGCAGGGAGGACTCCATGGCAGTGTTGAAGCCACTGCACAGGAGAAGTCCAAAGCGAAAACCACACGACCATCCAGCTCCCAGCCGGGAAAAAGACTACCCACCCCCAGCTAAGAACTGCCAAACCCTCAAAGCATTTCAGTGGTATGTCAGAGTGCTTGGCTACCCTTTTGTTTCTTAACTGCTGTCTATTCACCTAAAAAGCCGCTCCCTTCCCCTTTTCCAGCATCTCTCCCAACAACAATGGGAAGAAATTCACTTGAGAAACCTAACCCACAACAGTGGGTAATGCGGAAGAATGGGAAGCCCTGGAGTGTACCTCAAGGAGATTTAACCTTGGGGGAAAAATAATCTGTGGTGTAAGTTGTATCTTGCAGGAAGTAAAGAAGAATGACATGAACTGATGAAGAATGGATTTTGCGAGGAGCAAAGAGAATGGGACGATGACCTGAGCTGGGCCGGTGTTGGTGCCCAACAATTGATTGTGCTGCTTCTCTCGTACTGACCACCCATCCTGATGGACTGGAGACCAAGTCATGGATCTGGAGGGGTGGAGGAAGCCCATGAAATGGGAAAATAATATCTATCTGTGAAAGGACAGGGGATAGTAGTTAATGAAAATGTATGTTTGGTACAGAGATGGTTTAAGGATGTAGTTTAAGTTGTATATGTGAGTAAGAAAGGCTTCCAGTAATAAGAAATAAATACAATGGAACAGTTGGAAGATATATAAATTATGTGGGATCTGAGTATGATGCAAATGATATGGAATAAGGGGTGGAGATTGTATTGGGTCTGACTTAGCTAGAGTTCATTTTCCCATAGCAGTCCTCACAGTGCTGTGCTTTGCATTGGTAGCTGGAAAGATACTGATAACACACCAGTGTTTTGGCTAGTGCTGAGCAGCACTGGCACAGCATCAGCTCTGTCTCTCTAACACTCCCCGTCCCCCATCAAGGGGCTGTGAGTGGGTAAGATCCTGGGAGGGGATACAACCAGGCCAGCTGACCCAAATTAACTAAAGGGATATTCCATACCATATGGCATCATCTCAGATATAAAAGCTAAGGGAGAGAGGAGGGACAGGGGACATTTGTTATTTTACAATGTTTGCGTTCCGGAGCAACTGCTACATGTGCTGAAGCCCTGCTTTCTGGGAAGTGTCTGAACATCGCTTGTTGATGGGAAGTAGAGATTAATTTTTTCCCCCTTTGCTTATGCACACTCAAACTTTCGCTTTTCTTTTTTTTTTTGCTTTAGTAAACTGCCTTATCTCAATCTGCGAGTTGTTTTCCATCTTATTTTGTCTCCCCTGTCCTACTGGGAAGGCGAGTGATAGAGAGCATTGATGGGCACCTGCCGCCCAGCTAACGTCAACCCACTACAGGGAGCGAAGTCTCTCCCACTGTCATCGAAGAGCAGGTTTGAGACCACTTGATGAAGCTGAATAGCCACAAGTCTATGGGGCCTGATGACATGAATCCCAGGGTCCTGAGGGAACTGTCTGATGATCCTAAGCCACTCTCTATGATATTTGAA
Source organism: Amblyornis subalaris (assembly GCA_018881555.1). NCBI lineage: Eukaryota > Metazoa > Chordata > Aves > Passeriformes > Ptilonorhynchidae > Amblyornis > Amblyornis subalaris. The sequence continues at coordinate 17,019 of JACAXG010000742.1, forward strand.
AAGTCATGGCAGTCAGGTGAAGCCCCTGGTGAGTGGAAAAAGAGAAACATCACTGCCATTTTTAAAAAGGGGAGAAAGGAAGACCCAGCTGTTGAGGAATACATTCAGTGCAGATAGCTCAGGGTGCAGCTGCAGTGCCAGCTGCAGATTGAGCTGGAGGAGGGGTGGGTGCCCCCAGCAAGAGGCTGTGAACTATTGACCATTTGCGTAACAAAGGGCACGGGGACCTCTGGCATAGGCCGTGTGACTGGACACTCAGAGACATGGCAGGAGCCAGGTGTCCCCCCAGACTTTCCCACGCTCAGACTGTAAGGCTATAAAAGCCCAGGGTTTCCTTTGTTAAGGGTCCCTCCTTGGAGGCTGTCTCATTTTTGAGACAAATTTAAGAGAGGACACTCTGGAATGAGTAGTCTCCTCTAAAGGGTTTCAACGATCCCACTCCACTAATAGAAAATGAATAGCAATAGAGGAAAGTGAAAAAAAGTGAACTTCCAGATGTTTAAGGAGTTGGCGAATGAGATCCCTGGAAAACTGTCCTTAGGGACTGTGCTGGTTTTGGCTGGGGTAGAATTAATTTTCTTCAGAGTGCAAAACAAGCTTTGTTGTAAATGTGGTCCATTAAGAGAATAAGGATGCACACAGAGACTATCTGGTGAAGGTCAGAAAGCCTTTACTGCTGCCTCAGTATGTGGAGGTGGACCAAGGTGTTTATTCTACTTTTTTTGTCAACTGTAAATTTTGACCGAATGTAACCGAGAACCTCATTAAGCCTTATTTGCATATTAACTTTCACACCCCTAAAAATGAAAATGGAAAGATGACATGTAACATGTATGACCAAAGTCGCCAAAACCCCACCTACGACATGTGATTGTTCTATCCCATTGGGAAGGGCTAAAGAGCTTTGCGCCCCCAACCGCATTGTAGCAAACCCAGGAATTTTCATTTACACATATATATAGCACTATTAGATTTCTGTTACTGTACTTTCTGTCGCGACTCATATTAACACTCTGTAGTTACCACATTTATCATTGGCAATCCTGAAACTGCTTTCCTGTTTGTTCAATAAACCGTACTATTTGTGAATCTGGATTGGGCAAGTCCTTATTGAATGTGATCAGACCTATAGTACTGGATTGGTAAATTGCATTATTTGTGAATCTGTGCTCGTGAAAGTTCTCCTTATTGAACTCGACCAGACTTATAGTGCTGAATTTGCTATAATCAGAAATTAAGCCCAGCCTGCACCAAGCCGCTCTGATCTCTGAGGACCAGCTGGAACACAAGGGAGTTTATTTTCTGCTAAATTTCTATACCCTTAACGCAACAATGAGGCATCTACCAACTCTCTGAGAAACCTGTTCCAGTGTTTCACCCCCCTCACTGTAAAATATTTCTTACTTATATCTAGTATAAATCTACCTTCTTTTACTTTAAAACCATTACCCCTTGTCCTATTGCAACAGGCCTTGCTAAAATGTTTGTCCCCATCTTTCTTATAGGCCCCCTTCAGGTAGTGAAAGGCTGCTGTAAGGTCTCCCTGGAGCCTTCTCTGCTCCAGGCTGAACAATCCCAACTGTCTCAGCCTGTCTTCACAGGAGAGGTGTTCCAGCCCTCTGATCATCCTTGTGGCCTTCTCTGGGCCCACTTGAATAGGTCCATGTCTTTCCTGTGCTGAGGGCTCCAGAGCTGAATGCAGTCCTCCAGGTGAGGTCTCACCAGAGCAGAGTAGAGGGGCAGAATTACCTCCCTTGACCTGATGTTTAGCACAGGATCTTCATTAATGAAGACCAAAACTTTTGAACAACCCCGAAAGCTCCATCCCTTTTCACAAAAAAAGGCAAGAAAGCAAACTCTCCCTAATCCAATGGCAAGATCTTGGTACACAGTTACCAAGACTGTGATAAACTGAACAAGCAATAGAGGTTTTATTTCTTTACTGTACCTAAGAGTTTCCAAGTCACAGGCAATGTAAAACCTTTTCTTGCTCAGTAATGCACTGTCGATTTTATTATGAGATTATCAGAAGTGTGGGAGAGCTAGGAGAAGATTTTGGATCAGACTACTTCAACTTGAATTGTTCAACTACACCAAGAATGTCCAATTTCTAAACAGCAGAATTGAAATGAACTTTTGTCAAGTAAAACTTCCCTTCCTGAGATCATATATATCTGAAGATTATTTTTCCTGTTACATATATTTTGTGAAAGGCACACATAACTGGAGAGATAACTACATGATATACAGAGATATTTCCACAACATATAAACCAATTCAAATGTAAAAATTAAAATTCTGTCTAAATGTTTAACATGGTATTCCTTTAAAACATTTCCAACCACAAATTCCAAGGGAAAGTGGTGAATCTTATTGTGTATAAAATATATCTAATTTTAGAGTAAGATTTTTAGCAGTGTAAATAGCCATACAACACACTTCCATAAGTCATCTAAGTAACTCCCCAAGACATAAGCACTTACAAATATATTCTAGGAAAGGACTAATTAGTCTATTTCTCCATGCTCCAATCCCAAAGAATGATCTCTCATTGTTTGCTGTGCTCCCTGCACCAATGCATAAATAAAAATGCATATAATATATATAAATACAATGCATATATAAAACCTATGTTATAGATATGGTTATTATATGTAGTTATATAGTTCTAGATATAGGGGTTTAATATATTATATATATAATAGGTTTTATTGCCATATGCAAGCAATGGTGAAAAAGCATTGAATACCCTAGTCCTGAAAGCAGAGTTGTGTTTAAAATTTAATCATGTGGAAAATCCCAATGCAGTCTAGAAAAAACTCCCATGTTTAACAATAAACACATAAACTTACGTATTAGGGTCTTGGTCTTGAAAACATCATAGCTCCAAAATAAAAGTGAATTGAATGGTCAAAAGCTGTTCCTCAGAGAGATGTCATTATCATAGATCATAGAATCACAGAATATGCTGAGTTGGAAGGGACCCATCGGGATCATCAAGTCCAACTCCTGGCCCTGCACAGGACACCCCAAGAGTCACACCATGTGCCTGAGAGCATTGCCCAAACACTTATTGAACTCAGGCTTAGTGCTGTGACCACTTCCCCGGGGAGCCTGTTCCAGTGCTCAACCACCCTTTGGGTAATAATTTTTAACTGGAAATGGACCAGACATTTAAAAAGTCAGGTGTCAAATGCCCAATATACAGAGATTATTAGGAAGAAAGGGTTTTCATAAGATGATGTTTTCCCAGCATTTTGGAGTTACCAACATATACAATAATTTAAGAAGCCATATCAGTCTTAATAATAGTTTCAAGAAGCGCTGACAGTAAAGGAAACAAGTAATCAACCAGCTAGGGGCTGCTTTGGATTTATATATGCATGTAATTTTGGAACTGAATGCCACTCCTGAAGGACTGCAAGTTTCCCCATAAAATAAATATTCTAAAAATCAAACACTTCATGCTTACAAAACTGTGTCAGTTCACTTTCCAATACCAATAAAGCCAAAGGACAGTAAGAAGGCAAGCAGCCAGCTACTCATTAAGGCAATTAAGTAAGAGTGTATCACCCATACACTTATGCTATCTAGTACATTGATCAACAGATTAGCTGTATTAGGGGGCTGTTTCTTTATCAGAGATCAGAGCTAACCATAGATAATCACTGAATCTGACAACATTTCAGAGAATCAGCTAAGCAGAGTAGCTACAATCAAAGTTACACAGCCCTGATATTATTCAGAATACAACAAAAGTTTATATGATAGTACAGACATATTTAAAGGCACAGAAAAAAAACCCAATCATCTCAAATTAAGAATAAAACATTATACCAACAGTCTAGGAAATATGAAGATAGCACAGATACTATTAACAATTATTATACTAAGAGCAAATGTACCTCCTCAAATTTAATTACAGTATTTCTTCTCCAACAGCATAATTTATAATGCCACATCTGATGCTAAGAAAATATATATATGAAAGGTCTCAAAGGATGGAATAACTTTAAATGTTTCTAACCTAACATTCAACTCAGGGTCTGTGGCAAGAACCATGCACTCCTTTGAGCTACACGGAGCAAGAGAGTTCAGAAACTTTCTCCAGCAGTCCAGTCCTCTCAACGATTCCAACATCAGAAACACAAGGAGAAAATACGCAGAGAAGGAAATGGCTTCACAACAGTCCTGAAGAGTCCACAAACCCCCGGTCGAGGTGAGTCTCTTTCACTTTACCCCCGACACACTCCAGCTGTTCGCCAGGAGGTACAAAACTTGAACAAGACCCCAAACAAATTTATCTGTTTTGGTATAAACAACCCTAGCAGAGCTTTTCCTCAGTCCCTTTTCCGGGAGCCCCGACGTCTCCCCCGTGTGCGCTGCTGCCCTCGGGAACTCGGCACTCTCCGGGCCGCGCGAGGCGACCGCTCAAAAAGGTCATAAACTCTGAGGTCTGAGGGCAGATATCTCAAAGGAGATGGAGGGCGATACCACGACTCTGGTCTCTCCTCCATCCCCGGGTGTTTTACCAACTGGCGTCCAGATACCCATCGTGTCTCCTGTGGGGACATACATACTCGGCGGGGCGGGCATAACTCCACTTAAATGTTGCGGAGAGTGTCAACTTCTGGGACCTTTGGGGGAGAAGATGAACAACGGGGGGGGGTGGAATAGCTTTCCCCGCCCCAAAATCCCAAAATACTTCTCCGACTCACACGCACCGCTTACCTGACACAGGAGGTCTGGTGCCCGGGGCAGCGATGTGTCTGTCTCTGCCCTGGCTCTGAGTTCCTTGCTCCGGGAGGCTCGGCCTGTGTAGGGTTGGCGGCGGCTGCTGGCAGAAGGTGGGGGGAGGCGGCTGCTGGAAATGAGCGGCACCCCCGTTCATGGTGAGGCTGAGGAAGCTGGAGTGGATTCGGGGGGGAGGCTCCAGGAGGAGGAAGGGAGCTGGGGGGGAAGGTGAGGGCTGCGGCAACGATGGGGGAGGGGGAGGAAGAGAAGGCGGGAGTGACAGCGCAGGAGGGAGGAGAAAGACGGCGGAAGGAACCACAAATCTGCTGGCGAGCCCAATTCCCCTACCCGCCTCTCCCACCTGGCGAAGGGGATCCGATCGATCTTCAACGCCGTCCTCCCCGGACTTTGCGAATTCCCGGTCGTGGTTCCGCAGGCAGGCGGAAGGAAAGAGGCGGGAGTCAGGCTGCACAGCGCAAGGTTGCGAATTGGCGGTGATCGGCATCACTTCCCCCGCCCGCCCCTAAGCAGTTGGCAGCAGACGGGGTCCCAACTGCCCAGACAGCGCACGAGGAGTGGTGGGCATGGCAACAAACTTCCTTTCGGTCTCTCCCTTGCGAAATAGCAGCGCTGGGGCAAGGAGGCTGCCACCGCTCGTTGTCCCCCGGTAAGGGCTCAGGGGCATTAGGCGGGGGCTGAGCCTTCTAGTTCGGCAGGGGAGGCGATTAGCTGTGCCTCACGACTCAAAGGGCTACAGCTCAGTGCAAGAGGGAAAACAAAGGCAGCATAGAAGGCTATTATACCTCCCTCGCCTCCGCCCTGGAAACAATAACAGCACTACGCCAAGGGAACGAAAGTAAGGGTTATCGGAATCAGTGAAGTCCGTAGCCTCCTGCCCTTCCGTCTCGGGGACTTCCTCTGCTGTCTTGGCCCGCCTCGTTCAAGACGGCAAGGTCCACTTCTCAATCCCGGGCCTGACCGTGATGCCTTAAACAGAGAAGATAAAACTTTGCAACCGTGTTAGAATAGTAAGATAAAAAGCAGGTCCTTTTATTGAAAGCTTTCAGGTGCATAATGTGGCTATATGCACGCTTGGCATCGGGTTTCTACAGATTTTATAAGTTTAACAAATTAGCATATCAATCGAATACGGTCCAATTAAAGAGTAGTCTATTAGGTCATCTAGCCCCTGGGTTCTGCCCCATTGATATCAGTCCAGGGGCTTCGTTGCCTTATTTCTTGTTTATGTCTTTTCAGATTCTGGTTACAAAGACAAAATGTTCTCTCCTTGACAGTACAACCAAACAATATTTCAGGAATGTGTTAGAAGGTTAGCTTATTGTCCTACAATCGAACAGAAAGGGTACTAGGAGCTATATAACTATGCAGTAGTAGTCTACAGAGCTATGAATATATGGAAAATGTATAAAAAGCAAATCTTAAGGCATCATTTCCCCCCTTTTAGAGACTTGACAAGACTTCTGTCTTGTTCAGTCTCTACCATCCATATTTAACACAAATCCATAAAGATGTTCAGAAACTATGGCATTGAATCATACAATAAGCTATCATGCAGAAACTAACTACAAATATAAGTAGTATGAACAGTTGTTTTAACCAGGTCCAGTTTGGTAACCATGAAGTGAGTATATGGAAGATATTCTCAAAATCCAATGAATCATACCTGATGTAAAATTTGGGTTTGTTTCCAAATTTCAGCCAAATCTTTATTAATTCTTCCACTTTGATCTACATGTCAATTGTTGGCATTTGAGTACAAATCCAACAGTTGTTCTTATGAAGAGCTTTGGATATATGTTGGACTAGAATCACATGCAAATTTTGGTTCCAAACCTGAGCCATGGTTACCAACTGTGTAGATAACAAGCACAGAAAGAACAATTTAAACTACATCATCTTGATTTGTATCAGTCTCTGTTTTTCCAGTTGTTTCAGGAGCAGAGGTCTTCTTAACTCTGGAGTAGTGAATCCAGAGTCCTTTTCTGGCAACGTTGACTGCGGTGAGGGTAGCCAGCAGGACTTGGAATGGTCTTCTTCATTTAGGTTGCAGGAGGTCACTGTCCCACTATTTCACATAGACCCAATCTCTAGGCTGGAACAGATGAGCAGGGGTGTAAAACCCCATGGGTCTGGATAACATGACAAATCTCTGGAGTTTCTGCAAAGTAGAGCTTAAAACCATTAAATACTTTTGCAAGTCAATTTCCCCCCTCATGTGAATCTCTCCCGGGATATGTGGAATTTGATATGGCCTGCCTCTCAGTAAGGCTATAGGCAAGGCCTGGATCCATGTCATAGATGTCTCTTGATAGATTTTGCTAATTTGTGTTTTGAGGGTTCCATCCATATGTTCAATTTTACCACTCGCCTGGGGTTTGTAAGAAGTATGTAGATTCTGAACAATTCCCAGAATTCGACTAACCTCCTCCACTACTATTGTAACAAAGTGTGCCCCTTTGTCTGATGACAACCCCAAAGGAACCCTAAACCATGGAATTATATGACTGAGCAAGACTTTTACCACTTCTTTTGCTATGTTAGTACGACAGGGGTAAGCTTCAGGCCATCTACTAAAGGTGTCAATCAATACTAGTATGTACCTGTATCCCTCTGCGTGGTAACTCAGAAAAATCTATTTGCCAATAATCTCCGAGAAGGTCTCTGGCCTTTGTTACCCCTAGCACTACTCTTTTGCTCATATCAGGATTGTTTTGACAGTAGATTTCACATTTGCTTACTACAGATTACACAATTTCGGTCACTCCTCTTCCTATTACTACCTTCTTCAGATGTTCCAAAAGGTTCTCTGTTCCTCAATGGGTGCTTTCATGTTCCTGCCGAGCTATTTCCTGAAGGAGTAGGGGTGAGGCTACAACCTGTCCTGTTGATGTAATAGCCCACCCATCTTCTTTGATTTCAGCCTTAAGGGACTCAATTAATTGGTGGTCTTTCTGATTATACTTTGGAGTAAACCCTGACAGATCAATTTCTTTCTGTGGCACTATAGCTAAGATGCCTTTTCCTGCAGCCTCTTTTGCTGTTTCATTGGCAAAGCAATTCCCTAATTCAGTTGTTGTTTTCATCTCTGTAGGCTTCCAAATACTCTGCAGAAGTGCATAGATCTGTTCAGCATGTTTGATTCCATTACCTTAAGTGGTCAGCAGTCCTCTTTTCTTCCAGCTGGCTTCATGGGCATATACAACATTAAATGCATATTCAGAATTAGTCTATATTTTTACCTTCTTTCCTTTGCTCAGTTTTAGGGCTCTTGTCAATGCCATCAGTTCAGCTTTCTGCAATGATACATCTGATGGCAGGGCCTTTGCCTCAATCACCTTGTCCGTGGTTGTCACTGCATAACCTGTCATTCGCTTACCATCTCTCATGAAGCTGCTTCCATCAGTGTATAGCTCCCAGTCTGGGTTTTCTAGAGGCACGTCCTTCAGGTCTGGTCTGCTGGAATAAGCCTCTTCTGTGGTCTGCAAACAGTCATACTCAGACACATTATCAGTTAGTGTCGAGGATAGAAAGACAACAGACGTCGTTTTCAGAGTAACATCACCCCGTTCCAATAACATGGCATAAGGTATATGTCGTTGATGTTCACAGAGGCTTTCAAGCCCCATACAAACCACTGCTTCCTTGGCAATTTGTGCTTTTTCACTCAGTCCCAAAAAATTTAACAAACTTACAGTGAGCTGGATGTAGTTGTTGGATGTGGCAATTCTTGGCTGCTGGTTTCTCTGCTGCCTTCTCCAGTTCACCAATTCTTTTGTCAGCTGATTTCTGAATATAGTTGGGCTATTCTTGAAACCCTGGGGTAGGACTGTCCTGGTAATCAGACTTCTCCCTGTTTCAGGATTTTCCCACTCAAAAGTAAAAACTTCTTGATTGTTCTTATTCACAGGAAGGCAAAAGAAGGCATCTTTGAGATCTAACACAGTAAGCCACACTAAATTATCTGCTATTCTCACCCCTTTGCAAAATTTAGTCTCTACTCCTAATTTCTCAAGTAGATCTCTACCCAAAAAAAAGCTTGAGATAGTTTGGCAAATAGGTTAATTGGTGAGTCACCCAGTGTTTTCCCAATTTAAACTTCAAAGGTTTTGTTTTGCTTACCCGTGTGGTACCAACTACTTCCAAGGTGCTCATTAAGACAGATCTAATGCGTCTTATAAAAACTAAACTGATTCTGACAGGCCAGGCAACTGGCCCGTAGCTGGACCCTGCCTTCCCCTCTCAGATGACTGAGATAGGAGTAGACAAGGTAGCCCTGTTCCCGCAGCGCGCACGTGTGTACCAACTTTGTCCCGCTTCCATACCAACTTTGTCCACTTGAATCCCAAGGCAGCAGAAGGGGCCAGCGCCTTTCTGGAACACCAGCTTCCACGTGGAACAGAACGTAACAGCCAGGGGAGGGTGTCATCCCCACCAGACACACAAACTTTTCTCCCCTTGTTTTGTTCTCCCTTCTCCTTCCTTTCTCCACCTTTTTTCCTTCCATCCCAGCATTTAGCTTCACCAGCAGGTCTCAGCCCAACCACCTTAGGTATCACTTGGCCATGCTGTAAGGCAAAAGTTGTCCTGCATCATACAGAACTTGAGATGCTAGGGCACATACTCTCCTGGAGCTTGCTCCCTTCTTTCTTTACCCAAACTCTACTTACCCCCACCGCCAGTGGTGGCAGTGACAGATGTCTCAGCAGTCAAGAGCCTGGTGCTGAGTTCAGGCAGAGCTCTGCTCATCTTTATCTTTTTTTCCCCTTCTCCTTTAAAAAGCTTATGACCAAAGCATATGAGCAATGGAGAGAGGGCAACCCCACCTGAATTGCACACAGAAAATAGAAAGCCACTGGCTAGCTGTACTGCCTGTACTGCTTGGCATATACTGGACCATCTCAATAGGAAGAAAGGCTGAGAGAGATGGGGTTCAGCCTGGAGAAGAGAAAGCTTGGGGGGACCTCATCAATGTATACAAATATCAGAAGGGAGGGTGCAAAGAAGTGGGGCCCAGTGACAGGACCAGAGGCAATGGGCACACAGTGAAATACAGGAGGTTCCATCTGAACATCAGGAAACACTTCTTTACTGTGAGGGTGACCGAGCACTGGGACAGGTTGCCCAGAGAGGCTGTGGAGTCTCCCTCCTTGGAGATAGTGCAAAAGCCATCTGGACATAGTCCTGGACATCTGTCTCTAGGTGGCCCTGCTTGAGCAGGGGGGTTGGACAAGATGACCTCCAGAGGTCCCTGTGTGATTCTGTATATGTGTATGCATGCACACAACTATAAACTCAACAAGGAAGGCTTGAAAGGTTTTGGTAGACTTTTCCAGTCCAGGCTCCATGCCATCCATGCACTTTGAATTAAATAAGCCTTTGTCTTACCAGGGTGGCCCTGGTTCCTGGGAGATCTACACAAAGCCAGGGACTCTGCCTGCAATTGATATGCAACAATCAATCATGTTGGAAAGCTCTGAACAGATCAGACATACCAAACCTGCAATCGCCGTTGTCCCCTTTGCGCTGCTTCATTAATTAGGACTCAAGCATGTCCTTTATGCTCAAGCTACCCCTAGCTTCTCCCATTGCTTCAATTCAGAAGCACCTACAAGCATCTCCCCACACCTTTCCCCCATCCTCCTGCATGGAGTTAGCAGGAAGCTGCAGGGAATGTCTAATTGCAAAGGCTTTTCCAGCAACAGGGCTGTCCTTGCAATGATGTATTTCTCTCCCTTTCAGCCAAATGGTTCGTGAGTGGGGCAAGGAGTCATGTGGGGTGGGAGAAGTGAGAACTACTGCAATCATTCAATTGGGCAGCTGGGCTACTGCAGGGGCTATGCTTCAGCTGCAGGGCTGGCTCTTCATCCATTACATGCAAGTGCTTGCTGCTGTTTGGGAAGAAGAGTTGAGCAGTTGGAAAGAGCAGGGCACTGTGGCAGGGACAGGAATCAATTGTTTACAAAAAACAAAGGTACCTGGGGCTTGTGGCAAGGTTTTGGAGGAGGGACGGTGTGTGTGCATGCTACAGAGCTGGCTCATGAGAAAACACCAGAAGCTGCCCTCGTGTCAGATGGAGCCAGTCTCAGCCAGCTCCAAGATAGACACACTGCTGGCCAAAGCTGAGCCAGTTGGCAATGTTAGTAGTGCCTCTGTGATAACACATTTAAGAAAGGGTAAAAAATGCTACACAACAGCAGCTGGGAGAAAGGAGTAAGAATATGTGAGAGAAACAACTCTGCAGACACCAAGGTCAGCGAAGAAGGAGGGGGAGGACGTGCTCCAGGCACAGGAGCAGAGATTCCCCTGTGGCCCATGGTGAACACCATGGTGATGATGCAGGTTGTCCCCCCTGCAGCACATGGAGAACCGTGGTGGAGCAGATACCTACCCTATAGCTTGTGGAGGACCCCACAGCAGAGCAGATGGATATACCCTGAAGGAGGCTGCAGCTTGTGGAGAGGAGACCATGCAGGAGCAAGTTTTCTGGCAGGACCTATGGCACTTGGGAGATCCATGCTGGAGCAGTCTGTTCCTGAAGGACTGCACCCCATGGAAAGGACCCATGCTGAAGCAGTTCTTGAAGAACTGTAGCCCATGGGAAGGACCAACGTTGGAGAAGTTCATGAAGGACTGTACCCTGTGGGTGGGACCTCCTGCTGGAGCAGGGGAAGAGTGTGAGAAAGAAGGAATGGCAGAGATGAAACATTATGAACTGTTTGCAATCCCCATTCCCTGTTCCCCTGCACTGCTCGGCGGTAGGAGGTAGAAGAGTTGGGAGTGGAGTTGAGTCTACAGAAGGGAGGGGTGAGGGAAGGTTTTTTTAGTTTTGTTTTACTTCTCATTATCCTACTCTGTTACAATGAATTGGTAAAAAATTAAACTAATTTCCTCGAGTCTGTTTTGCCTGTGATAGTAATTGGTAAGTAATCTCACTGTCCTTATCTCAACCCATGAGTTTTTCATTGCATTTTCTCACCCTGTCCTGTTGATGAAGGAGTGATAGTGATGCCTTATCCATTTGAAAAGCAGAGGGTGAGGTCAAATAAGAGGGTAAGAAAAAGTAAAAAATTTTATTTGAGGTAGAGAGAAAGCAAAACCTTTCCCGGAAGTGTCTCCGGGACTAACCGCACTCGCGGGAATGGGCCCAATCCCTGCGGGCGGCACAGAGCAAGTGTAAGTTATAAAAGGGTATAAAAAGGTCTAAAAAGGGTATCCCACACACTCAAGCTTCTACTATTATAGGGTTTCAGCGAATTAACATAGTTTACAAATATTCTCCAATGAAAAGCGGAATTTAATGAGACTATTCCTCGCGGCAGGTTTCTATTGGAGGTCTCTGCTAGTTCTATAGGTTGATTTTTTGGTTGTCATAAAGCGATATCATGTCCAACACTGGAATGCTTAAGGATGATAACTGGGTCTATTTTGTCTAGGACAGGGTGCGTTATTATCTATGAGTTTCAGTGGAAAGTTACAGGAGTTCTATTATTCTAACATTACATTCTAATACATATATAAAGCTAGAAAAGCAAAAAAATCCCCTGGCATCATTTGCCCCCTTTAAAGGCTCGACAGGATGTCTTCCTTGTCGAGTCTTTACCATCTATATCTAGCAACAGAATCAATTAACACAACCAGCTATCATACAGAAAATAATTACAATTATAACTACTATGAACACTTCTTTTATCCAGGGCCAGTTTGGTAACCATGAAGTGAGGGTGTCAAAGACATAGTCAAAGTTTAAGATGTTATTTCTGAGAGCCACTTCATGTAAAATTTGAGTCTGCCTCCGAATTTCAATCAAATCCTTCCTAATTCTTCCACTCTGGTCCACATAAGAACAACAAGTGGTGTTAATAATTGCACATACACCTCCTTGAGCAGCCAGTACGTAATTAAGAGCCATCCTATTTTGCAAAACAATACCAGCCAGGCTATGGACTTCCTCCTGCAGGGCTGAAATTGCATCCATAGATTGCTGTTCGATATGCTCCACAACAGATGAGATGTTTACAATTGCCCTCTCCAGCTCGACTACTCCTAGAGAGGGAATAAGAGCTCTGACTATACTATGGAAAAGTGTGGGACACTCACTGAGGGGATTAATAGATCTTTTCATCCTCCCATTTGAATTTTCAATATGGTCATATATTGTTATGTTTGGAACTACAGCCCCAAGGGCACAGGCCTGATCTTTGTCTATGGGCAGGACTTTCCAAGCCTTATTGTCACATATCCAATACCACCCTGTCCCGTATGGTAGAGCTAGTTTCCATGATGTCAATTCCATCTTTCTTACTGTTCTTGGCCTTATTCTTTCCATAAATTTGGTCTTATCACAATATGAGGGAAGAATGGCCTTTCCTGCAGCATTTACAATTGCACAGGGAACTGTATAATTTCCACAATCTACTAGGCCTCTCAGTGGAATAGGAGGCAGAATGGTGTTATTATTGATTAGTTTCCACCTTTCGGTGCGGTTTGCATTCATGAAAATGCCAATTAGTGGCCAGTTATTACTCCCATCTAAAGGAGGCAACTGGGTACAAATTCAGCAGTTATACTTATTAAGGGCTTTGGATACATTTTTAACTAGGTTCCCATGCAAATCATGGTGCCAACCCTGAGTCATGGTTACCAAATGTGCAGATAGCAAACATGAAAAGAACAGTATAGACCACATCACTTTGGTCTGCATCAGTCTGTTTTTCCGATGGTCTCAGGAGCAGAAGCCTTCTTAACTCTGGAGTAGTGGATCCACGGTCCCTTGCCAGCGACCTTGACTGTGGTGAGGGTAGTCAGCAGGACTTGGAATGGGCCTCTCCACTTGGCCTGTAAAGGATCACTGTCCTACCACTTAACGTAGACCCAGTCTCCAGGCTGGAATGGATGAGGAGGTGTGTTCAGTCCTATTGGTCTGGATAACACGACGAATCTCTGGAGCTTCTGCAAAGTGGAACTTAAAGCAATTAAATATCTCTGCAAATCAAGTTTCCCCCTCATTTGAATTTTTCCAGGAATATGTGGTACTTGATAAGGCCTGCCATACAGTATTTCATAGGGACTGATGTTGTCCCTCCGTCTCGGTTGAATACGAATTCTCAGTAAGGCTATAGGCAAGGCCTGAACCCATGTCATAGATGTSTCTTGACAGATTTTACTCATTTGTGTTTTTAGAGTTCCATTCATACGTTCAACTTTACCACTTGCTTGGGGTCTGTATGGTGTATGTAGATCCCAAGTAATTCCCAAAATTTGACTAACTTCCCCAACCACTGTTGCAATAGAGGTCCCCTGTCTGATGACATTCCCAAAGGAACACCAAATCTTGGAATTATATGATTAAGCAAAACCTTCACCACCTCTTTAGCTGTGTTAGTGCAACAGGGATAAGCTTCAGGCCAGCCACCAAATGTGTCCACATGTACCTGTATCCCTCTTTGCGTGGTAACTCTGCAAAATCTATTTGCCAGTAATCTCCAGGAAGATCCCCTGCCTTTGTGACTCCTAACACAACTCTTTTGGTAGTGTCGGGGTTATTGCGGCTGCAAACCTCACATTTGCTTGTTACAGATTGTACAATATCAGTCATTCCTTTTCCTATCACTACCTTTCTCAGGTGTTTCAAAAGATTTTCTGTTCCCCAATGAGTGCTCTCATGTTCTCGCTGAACTATTTCCCGAAGGACCAAGGGTGGGACTAGAACTTGCCCTACTGGTATGACAGCCCACCCACTTTCTTTGATTTCAGCTTTAAGAAATTTAATTAATTTGTGATCTGTTTGATCATACTTTGGACTGTACCCTGACAAGTCTATTTCTTTCTTCGGTATTACTGCTAGGATGCCTTTTTCTGCAGCCCCTTTTGCTGCTTTATCAGCAAAGCAATTTCCCAATTCTGGAGTGGTTTTCCCTTTCTGGAGACCCTTACAATGCATGATAGCTACTTCTGTAGGTTTCTTGATGCCCTCCAAGAGGGCAAGGATCTGCTCAGCATGTTTGATTTCATTACCTTGAGCGTTCAACAGTCCTCTCTCCTTCCAGATGGCTCCATAGGCATGGACAACACTAAAAGCATATTTGGAGTCCTTCCATATGTTTACTTTCTTTCCTTCACTCAGTTCTAGGGCCCTTGTCAGTGCAATCAGTTCAGCTTTCTGCGATGACACATCTGCTGGCAGGGCCTTTGCTTCAGTCACCTTGTCCTGGGTTGTCACTGCATAACCTGTCATTCGCTTACCATTTCTCATGAAGCCGCTCCCATCTGTAAATAGCTCCCAGTCTGGATTTTCTAGGAGCACGTCCTTCAGGTCTGGTCTGATGGAATAGACCTCTTTCATCGTTTGCAAACAGTCATGCTCAGGCTCATTGTCAATTAAGGTGGAGGACAGAAACACGGCAGGGTTAACAACAGAAGTTATTTTCAGGGTAACATCATTCTGTTCCAGCAACACAGCCTGGTCTTTAATCATCCTGCTAGGGGACAACCAATGGTCCCTCTTTTGTTGTAGTACAGCTGCTAGAGCATGGGGTACATACACTACAATGTGTTGCCCCAGGGTGAGTCTCCGGGCCTCTTAGATCAGGATAAAAATAGATGCTACAGCTATCAAGCACCCAGGCCACCCTTGGCTGACATTGTCCAGCTGTTTTGAGAAGTAGGCCACAGCCCTTCGCTGGCTTCCGAGATGTTGTGCCAGTACCCCTAAAGCAACATTCAGTTGCTCCTGTGAAAAAAGTTCAAAAGGTTTAGTTAAGTCCAGCAACCCTAGGGTAGGGGCCGACATGAAAGAGTGTTTCAGCTGTTTAAATGCAGCCCTTGTACTTTCTGTCCATACGATAATTCCCTTTTTGGCTGCTTTTAAGGCTCCATAGAGTTTTGACCAGGAGTCCATAATTTGGTATCCACAGGCAACACCAATCTACCATTCCCAGGAAAGCTTGCATCTCTCTCACGGTGTGGGGCTCGGGAAGACGACAGATGGCTTCCTTCCGTTCTCTGCTGAGCCGTTGATGACCACGAAAGATCTCAAGCCCCAGATAAATTACTGCTTCTCTGGCAACCTGCACTTTTGCTTTTGAGACACAGTATCCACTTAGTCCCAAAAAGTTTAGCAAGGTTATAGTTAACTGGATACAGCTGTATTGTGATTTAGCCGCTAGTAATATATCATCAACATATTGAAGAATAACCCCCTCTGGTTCCTGTCTTTTCCAATCTTCCAATTCCTTTCCTAGCTGGTTGCCAAATATTGTTGGGCTGTTCTTAAAACCCTGAGGTAGCACTGTCCAAGTTAGCTGATTTTTTCTCCCAGTCTCGGGAGTTTCCCACTCAAAAGCAAAAAGTTCTTGGCAATTTTTATGTACGGGGATACAGAAGAAGGCATCTTTCAGATCTAAGACAGTGAACCACCCCAGTTCATCTGTGAGTGTGGATAAAATGGTGTATGGGTGTCGCAGTTGAGGAGGACAAGACACATACAGACCCCAGCAGATTCTCCAGGCAAAAAGCCCTTTATTTGAAAGAGACCGAATCTTTTATAGACTTTTAGAATGTTATGGTTTGCGCTACACATCCATTGGCTACCAAATTGCCACAATAGACTCATTGGCCACATCAACTACAACATACTACCATTGGTTACTTATAACGTCAGTGTTCAAGCATTCAGAAAAACACCAGGTGCAGTCCTGTTGCTTGTTTTTCTCTCTATTGTTTACACTTCTAGCTCCTGTTTCTCATGGGTACAAATGCACTGTGCTGAGGTCCATGTCGGAATGAAACAGGCCTACTGACTTGCTGTAAATTCCCACATATGGGTTCGCTACAACTGGATGTACATCCTCTGTTATCTTGTTAATTGCCCTTAAATCCTGCACTAATCAATAACTCTTGCCATCAGCCTTCTTAACCGGCAGGATGGGTGTATTATACCTAGATTCACATTCCGCTAATAACCCAAATTT
Source organism: Amblyornis subalaris (assembly GCA_018881555.1). Taxonomy (NCBI): domain Eukaryota; kingdom Metazoa; phylum Chordata; class Aves; order Passeriformes; family Ptilonorhynchidae; genus Amblyornis; species Amblyornis subalaris. The sequence continues at coordinate 33,743 of JACAXG010000742.1, forward strand.
AAGGAATTTCTCAATTATAGGTGCTAATCCCCTGTGACCTTCTAATTTTAATGGGTATTGTTTTTGCCTTACCAGTGTGGTTCCTGGGTTGAGTGTAATGATCATGGGTTCTGCTTGTTTGGATCTTCCTGGAATTTCACTGGCCCACATTATTGGGATGACAGCATTTTCAACTTCTGTGGGTATTTCACCATGATGTTCCTGTATGAAAAGTGCAGCTACTTCGACAAATTTAGTTTCAGAAATTATAACTCGTACTCCTCCATCCTTTTTGAATTTAATTTTCAATTCCAATTTTTCAAATAAGTCCCTTCCCAACAAGGGTCTCGGGTAATTTGGCATATAGAGAAATTTGTGATTTACCCAGTGTTTTCCCAATTTGAATTTTAAAGGCTGGAAGAAAGGCTGTGTTTCACTTACTCCTGTGGCACTGACCACATCTACAGTATCTTGACTCAGTTTCCCTTCTAAAGTATTTAATACAGACAATGCTGCTCCCGTATCTACCACAAACTCAACCTCCTCATTTCCCAGCTTAGCTACAACCAGAGGCTCTGCTGGGGTAGAAGCCTCCCATCCCCTTCATGTCTGGCTCACTGCTAATTGAGGGGCTGGACCCTGGGATTTCTTCTTCAGTATCGGACAGTCATTTTTCCAATGTCCCTTCTTCTTACAGAAAGCACACTTGTCACTGTCCAAAGAAGAAGAGGCACTGTTTCTTGATTTCTTAGGTGACCTCTCATTAGAATCTCTCTTATTGTGCTGGCATCTGTCTCTATCTCTTGGCTCTCTGTTCCTGTATGCTGTCCAAGCTGCATCTAGCAATTTGGCTATATCCTGCTTCTCATCTAGCTTTTGGAGTTTTCTCCTTATATCATTTGAAGATTGGCCTACAAACAAGTAAACCAGGTGAGCCTTTCATTCAGGTGATTCGAGGTCTATATTTGTATATTTGTTTGCAGTTTCTCCTAGCCGATTTAAAAAGTCTGTTGGGGATTCATTCTCATCCTGTTTTACTTCGTATAATTTGGACCAATTTATAGCTTTGGGGGTTGCATGTTTCATTCTATAAACTATCCAATTCTGATAACGTTTTAGCTTTTCCATGTCTGCTGGGACATTTGGGTTCCATTTTGGGTCGTCCGAATGAAAGACTTCACCAATTGACTCTTGAATACTACCACCTAATATTTGGCCCTCAGTAGTTGAGATAATTGTTCTTTTTACCATTTCTCGCTCTATTTGGTCTAGCAAAGCGTTCATTATACTATTCCTATCATTCCAATCAGGACACTGTTTTGATAGCTTGTTCTACAAAATCAGCCACCTTTTGAGGGTCTTCTTTGTATTTCCCAGCTGAACTTTACCAGGTTTGTAGTTCCATCAGGGAAAATGGTACCTTGATATAAACTGGACCTTGATTCCCTATTGCTTCCCTCAAAGGGCCTGTAATATTGGTTCTTTTCCCTTTTTGGATCTTGTTCTAGCTGTAGGGCTGGGGGCTTCTATAGCTACTTGAGCTATCTTCCCTTTTCTTTTCTTGGACCGAGAAGCTTTTCCTTTAGCTTTCTTTTCAGGGAAGGCAAATGGATCAAGCTCTTCTGAAGAGGAATCAGAATCACTGCTACTGTCTGGTGTACTATCGCTGTCCATATCTGTGCTACTGTCTGTATCATTCTGACTTCAGCTGACAGGTCGCTTCCCTTTCCCTCTGTCTGTCACACTGTGATGATGTGACCTTCCTTTCTTTTTCTCTTTCCCTGCCCCTCTGATGTCACTGTGGGATGTTCCCTCCCCGTTCCTTCTGTGGGACGAGCCAGCTGTATCACTTTCCCAAGATGGAGGTGTGGGCTGCAGCCCCTCCCCTGAGGGCTGGGCTGAAGTCAGCTTCTCTCCACCCCCTGGTCCCGCCCCAGCAGGTGGTGATGCCTTATATGTTTGAAAAGCAGAGGCTGAGGCTGGATAAGAGGGTAAGAAAAAGTAAAAAATTTATTTTGAGGTACAGAGGAAGCAAAACCTTTCCTGGGGTACTCCTGGGATCAGCCACGCGTGCGGGAGGGGCCCAAATCCCTGCAGCAGCACAAGCAAGTGTAAGTTGTATAAAAAGGGTGTAAAAAGGTAAAAAGGGTAAAAAGGTGTGCGTGTCCGTGCACTCAAGCTTCTACTATTATAGGGTTTTAGCGAATTAGCGTAGTTGACAAAAATCTCCCAATTAGAAATACGGTTAATGAGGTAATTCCCCCCTTTGGTTCAGCCTCCCACCGAACCCCAGCACTGCTAGCTCTACTGTTTTTTTGGCTTTTAGGAGACATGGGACAGAGAAATGTCCCTGGTCCCCAGAACACTAGTGGTGATAAGGTGACATAGGAATCTTATTTTGACTATAGGATAGGGACTTTGCTAGCTAGGAATTTACAAGGTTATAGGGTAAAGGCTACAGGGCTACAGGATTACAGAGCTACTAATATATAAAAAGTATGAAAGCAAAAATACTACTAATATAAAAAGCATAAAAGCAAAAATCTCTTTGGCATCAGCAGAACTGAGGCGTGGTTTGGTGCAGGAGTTGGGATTAGCGGGGGCCAAATCTCTGGCCAAAAGGGCCACCCTACCAGCAGTTTTCCCCCACCCCCCAATTGCTGCTTTTCCTGCCCTTGCCTGGATTCAGCTGGGCTCGCGACCTCCTGAGTTCTCAGTGCACAGAAGCAGTTTGACAACTCTCTCACAACAGGCAGCTTCTTTAAGGTAGCAGCGAAGACAAGAGGATGAAAGAATTGGACTTCTGTAACTTTATTCCAAGTTTATTTGTCTCTGCCGACGAGGCAGGGCGAACAAAGCTTGAAGGGGAGTTAACAGAAAAGACCCCTACCCACTCTCTCTCTGCTGCTTTAAAGGGTAGGGATAACAGAGTATACCCAATCAGAATATACCGATACATGAGAGAAGACCAATGAGACATCTCAAAGGAGGAACAAATTTAAACTGGCTAATCACATTATAGTTAGCGGGAATTTCAAACCAAGCTAACCTGTTACAAAGCTTAAGGTTCT